>JAHREE010000202.1:724614-783573 GCA_033628505.1 Tringa tobata
CCCTGCTCTGACCCGGCCCCGCTCTGCTCTCTCTGCCTAGATGCTCTCCCGTGCTAAGCCGGCCGTGGGGGGTACCCCGCCGCCGGGAGACAAGCGGAGGAAGAAAGGGAAGAAGGTGCCGCAGCTGGAAGAGCTCCTGGCCCTGAGGGACTTCACCGGCGCCATCGCTTTGCTGGAGGTAACGGCGGCGGGGGGGGGAGCGCGGAGACCCCGGCCCGAGGGGGGCCCTCCTGGCCGCCGGCCCCCTGGCCCTCCCGCTCCCCTCGGGAGAGCGGTACCGCCGGCGCCAGGCCGGTGCCCGACAGGGCCGCGGGGCGGCGGGGGCCCTTCCTCGGCCTTGTGTCCCCCTCGCCTCCTTCCGCACCCCTTTGTGGCCGCTTTTCCCCTCACTTCACAGGACGAGGTTTGGCCTGTGAGGTTTGCTGGCTCCTGCCCTCAGAAAATGTGGGACCGGCTCCACCCCGGTAGCACCCACAGATGTCAAACCATGCATGACCTGAGGGCCTAGTACTACTTCGATTACCTGTGGGGCTTTATAAACTGTGTGGCAGCTGACAAAACTCTTACGTTCTTTCCTCTCGACAAAGTTTAAACGGCAAGTGGGTGAGCAGGAGGAGGATACTGACCTTTGGATCGGATACTCTGCCTTTCATTTGGGTGACTACAAGAGAGCACTGGAGGTAAGGTGGGGAAATCCTGCTCCCTGAGGCTGGAAATAGTGATAAAGTTGATGGCAACAGGAGGAAGGTGTTCTGTAACAAGGCACAGTTCTGCCAGCCAGTTAAAGTACAAATGTATGGTAAGAAAGCAGATGATGTGGAAAGCAGTTCGGATTGGGAAAGAAAAAGATATTTGCCTATTAAAATAGAGCTTTTTTAATGTTATCTACTGTCTGGTTTATACTAGATTTGGTAGCCTAATTTGCCCTTTTAAATGTCATAGTTCATGTCCTAAATTTTCCATTCCCTTTTTGCAGCTGGCTTTCCACAGTTTTGTTTTAATTATGTCCTTTGGTTTAATTATATCCTTGTCTTCATTGTTTAGCTTATCTTTAATATATATGCTTTTGTAATTCTTTCCTTAGCGGTTGATGCCCCTGGCCATTTATTGTACTTCATTGTTATTGTATATATTTTCTTTCAATTAAATGAGACATCCTTATTCTCCAAAAGCTTTAAGTCAAGAAAAGACATGTTGATTATTCAAATGAGTGTATTCTTTTAATATTTGCACCATACAGTGCTGTTTTGTCTCTTTCAGTGTATGAGTCCAAATGCAATTCTTTTTCCAATTTATGTCTCCAATTAAACCCAATTTGTTGCCAGTGTCCCAGGGATCCCTTTATCTTCTCAGTGGTGCTAGTTTATTTCTCTGTAGAAGTCTTAAATTTGTGTTGTCTGCTTTGCTCTGTAGCTCCAAGGGCTGGAATCGTGCACACCAGAACAGGGACAATTGTGGAGTGGTGTGGTGATACCCACAAGGCTGTGTATAAGATAGTGAAGATTTGAAAACAACTCAGTCTTTCTGAGTATTGTTTGTCTCATTGCTGTATTCTTACAGGTGTGAATTGCTGGGTCCATACAGTGCTGTATCTCACCCTTTAAAGCTTATTGGTTTCTGTCGGTGTCAGCTGGGGGAGATCTCCATCATGACTCACTGTGAAGCATAGCTGATTTTGCAGTCTTTTGACTTGATTTCCCTGGAAGAAATATTAAAAACAGATGATAATTTAAATTATTGATGAAAGCAAATAACCATAGAGAAATAGGTTATGGAACAACGATGATATTTTCTCTCTTAGATAAAATGAAGTACTTAACTATAGTAATAAGTCATCATGTGCACAATATTGTACATGAGGGGGAAATTAAATTTCTAAAGCTTCTGAATAAGTACACACACACACAAGGCACTTTGCCCCTTAAAAAATTGAAAAGGAATCATTCTTTGGAGATGTTAGAAATGTTCAGTGAATCAAATTGACAGTATACATGGTATAGAACGTACCATAGCAGTATAGGACGTAGTGATAACTTAATATTCATGTTCAGAGTTGTGGAATTTAAAGGTTACTAATGTAACGATCAGTTGTTGTAGTTAATTTATATCTAGAGTTTAGGACTTAATAGGGAGTGAAAGAAAAGAAAAATGTTTGTATACAAATCAAACCCAGTAGAATTTATTTCAGAGAAATTACAGGCTATTTGGAACACCCAGTAGATGCTTTTGTAGCCAGAGTAGATTTTAAATGTTTCCTTCAACGAAAGAGTAACAGCTTTTTTTTTTGGTTGGTTGGTTGTTTTTTTTTCCCCAGAGATTAGGTTTTGTATGTTGTGTTTGCTTCACCACTAGGTGATGCTGTTGATTTAGGCTTTTAAAAACTGCAACAGTCCTCTGTTTTTCCCGTTTTTCTGCCCAAGTAAGGACAATAAAATGTTTGGATGCATGGTTTGTGGTTGGTTGGGGTTTTTTTTTGTGTGTGTTAAGTAAGATATCACAAGGCCTATCTTTTCAGATTTTAGACTGATTTTTGGCACAGTCCTGATAACTTTGTCATTTTTAGCGGCATGTGGGAAATGAGCCTGTGCATCTCAGCCTAGTTTTTTGGGACAGAACACTGTAGTTATGATTCCCAAGCCTGTAGTAATCAAGGGAAAGAGTGCTGACTGCGGAGGCTGAATTGCCTTTCAGTTATCAGCTTCAATGTTGAAGTGTAATGCCGTATCTTCTCTGCTATGTTACAGAGGCATTGTTGCTGTATTCTCAAGGACAAATTCCTTGATTATCTATACCCTCTAGATCTTTGAGCGCTCTTTGGGGTGTGCCAAGAGCACTGTAAATAAAGTACTATGGGTAGATGATTTTGCAGAATTCTCCAGAGGGATATTGCACATAATATAAATGATTCACACTCCTAAGTGCCTGCAAGTGACAACACATAGTCTGTGTTACTATATTCCCAGTTCATGGTTTGTATTGCATATACGTGATGAAGGTCTTCAGAAATTATGCTGCTCAATAATCCTTTTATTTATAATGATACTTTAATAATGAACCAGGCATGCTGGTTGCATGGCAACTTTTGGAGAGGCTTGGGAATTGGGGTGAGGTGGCCATCATCTGCTACTGGGAGAAGCAGGGGAAAAAAATGAAAAACACACAGACCTCCAGGTCCAAGAGTATCTTCAGGCAGAATGACAGCAAAATATCTGGCACATTCACATGAGACAATTCACATTCTCTTATCATAGGCACACCAACAGTCAGATATTCTCTAGATGAAAGTGTGAACCTCAGCTTCATGAGCGTCACACTTTCACCTTCATAGTAGGTAGATGCCTTTCTCAAAGGATACACCACTGACACTGACCTGGTGGGATCATTCCTACTGCTGTACACCGGTTTACAAATGGTGCTGCACTGGATTCAACTCTTCCAGCAGTCATGGTCGCAATCCCTCCCTGGGGACTGTCTAGCTTCCTTCACTGACAAACTCATTTTTACCGAGTTGCTAGCATGTTCCTGGCAACCTGAACTTCCATAGTAGATGGCAGCATCTAATTAGTTTTCTGGAGTATTCCACATCTCCTATCCCTAATGGAGAAAACCTACCTGTCTTTCGGCCATGACTTATTCATAGTACTAATCTTAAACCTGAAAAAAGCAATAGAATGAGAGCATCAGTCTGCTGATTCTGTTTCTGAGCTGCCTGATCTTATAAATTGAAGCAGCCAGCATCTAGACGTTTGAGACGTTTACAATTTAAGAGAGGAATTGGGAAGGGCAAGTGCACCGCTAGGTTGGGTTTGAGAACAGGTTTCACATTTGCACTCTGCACATTACCAGGCATTGCACAGGATGCTGGCATGGTACAGCCGCCAGACATGGTAATGCTGTTTTGGTTCATCAGCTGCACGTGTTAGAGCAAAGGATGATCCCTTTGGGGGGAGATCCTTCAATGCATTGTTTCTGTCAAAATCTCGCCAACGACAGCCAGCAATTCCAACAGTCTCTCTTATCTGCCACCTCCCTCCTAGCACAGAATCATGGGATGTTTCACCTCTTTGCTGGACAGGACCTCCTGTCTACCCTTGCTGCTCAGGATAATTTCAAATAGTAAATCATGAAAGGAATTGGGCTATACTAGAGTAATGGTTCCTTCGTAAGCAGCGTCTGGTCTTGCTTGAGTACTGCTAGAAGTGTAAGAATACAGGTATGTTGAAGTTCCTGACAGCTGAAGCTAGAAAGTTAAAGATGGATTTTTGGCTCAGGGAAGTTCTCTAGGATTCTCTGTCATGACTGTAGCCAGGTTACAATTAGTATCTCCACACCTCCTTTGAGTACTTGTGGGGCAGCCCTGTAGGTTGGCCTCTTTATTGGATCTTCAGGGTCTGTGTTTATGGGCTTGGAGAATCCAGACAAGTAATAAGGGCACTGGGCAGAATCCCACTGGCCTCAGCATTGTCAGTAGGTGCCCATAGTTGTAGGTAATCAACCTGACAGCCTGCTTTTGAGGAAAAGTCCATATGTCCTGTGATATAGGCGAGAGGTGGAGTAGGGTGAAATAGCAAGAAGTTGTTGTGCTCCTGGCTGGCAAAAATATACCACAGGTTTATGGTTGGGAGAGCTTTTGGAGTATTTAGTTTGGTTTTGTTGGTGTTTTGGAGAGGAGCAGGAGAGAGCTCTTGTGAAGCAGTCTCTGAGAGACTGATGCTGAATGCCTCTTAGTGAGGAAAGGGGCAAGAGCACATAGTCTGGGCTCACGGCCCAGAACTACAGGGCAAGGAGCAGTAATAGTCCTCGTTTTTATTTACTGTGTTTCCATAGATTCACATTGGTGCTGCTAGAGCACTCTTTATTTATTGCTTACTTTGAATGGCCAAGCCAGAACATGACTGGTGTTTATGCACTTTGTCTTTCCTAATTAATTTGCCTGAAGCCATAGCTGAGAGAGACCTTTGGGTGCATTTAATCTGGATGGTTTTTGAAGGATTCCAGATGGTCCCAGTAAACAGGAGTGGCCTGTCTCTCAGAGCTTCGTGACAGGCCTATGTCAAGACTGAACTGACCTCAGTAGGAAAGGTTGGCTTCTATGTGAATGTTTTCTTTTTTGCTGGTTTTTTTTATTTTATTTTTTATGCTCCTTAAAGGACAGCTAGTCACTGAAGTACTAGCAAGGCTGAGCTGGCTTTTAAGGGCATACCTTACCGATATCTTCTCTGTTTGGGAGTGGAGTTTACTTTCACTTGGCAACAGAAAAAAAAAAAAAAATCTTTATGCTTGCAAACTATAAACTTCATTGTTGTCAGCATGGTTCTGTTCTTGGGATTCGCTGTCCTTTGGGCATGGCTTATTTTATCTAGTGCTCTATATATATCTGTGCCTTTTTTCCAGAGGTAAGAAGTCTTCCACCCGTAGTGGCACAATCTGGTAAACTCTCCGTAGGCAGAGGGAAATTCCAGTTCATATGTTTGAAGGAAGGGTACAGAGTTGGCAAGGGGTTGTGTTGTTAGGAGAGAGGAGAGGCTGATGGTGATTGGCAGTCTGTGGAAGGCATTCTTTCAGTGGGTCATGAGAACTTTGTTACCCTGCCTGCTTTGCCTTATGCTGCCTGTTAGACAAGGCTGAATGGAGAACTGGAGCACCACCAGGAGGCACTTTCACTGGGACGGTCGTTCCTAGCAATTTAACAGAAACCTGACCAAGGAAAAAGAAAAAAAAAAAAAAAGTCATAGAGAGGTCTCCCTGCCTCTGTTTTTAGTACCTGTTGTTACACAGAGCAAATATGTATATCTTCAGGAATATAACTGTTTGGTAGCTGCAAAGTTTTCAATCCTTTAAAAAAGTAGATTGAAAGGTTGATCTGTTAGGTTTTAACTATTTCACAAATAACAAGAAATGAAGCAGTTTATGCATTAGTATTAAGGGATATGTAATGAATGTGGATGTGTAAGAAGTATCAGAATATGGTATCTAGTGGTTTCCTATAGCTGTTGGCTGTAAATTTTAAAATGGGAAATGGTGAAGTTAAGCACAGTTTAGTAATGTTTACCATAATTATGTCTTTATATATTAGGAAATCTTGAATTTGCCAAATACCAGCTTGTAGGCTTGTATTTTAATGCCGTGATCTCCAAACAGTTTTGATCTTGCACCCCTATCAGTAAAAAATTTTTGAGCAAGCACCTCCAATATACATGCATACCTATACGTTTATAAAATATATATGTGTAT
This sequence comes from Tringa tobata, assembly GCA_033628505.1. Classification (NCBI taxonomy): domain Eukaryota; kingdom Metazoa; phylum Chordata; class Aves; order Charadriiformes; family Scolopacidae; genus Tringa; species Tringa tobata. The sequence continues at coordinate 730,849 of JAHREE010000202.1, forward strand.
AACTGTATTAATATATTATACAATTATAAAACATATACAAAAACATAAATTAAAAAAGGATGAGGTAAAGAGGAAATAAACCCTATTTTAAAAATACTTATTTCCGTTATTACTGGTACCAAAATAATTTTTCTTCCTGCACCCAATGGTATTGTCTTGCACAAATGCTGGGGTGTGCATGCCCCACTTTGGAGACTACTGTATACTAAGACACTACCCACAGGTCTATAAAAGCATGTTTAACGCTTTGTCCAGCAAGTATTCACTAAGAGGTTTCCTTGGTGTTTATGCCTCCCAGGATTTGGCTGGAGGAGAAGTTATGAAAGCATCAGAAAAGACTGAGGAATAGTTGGTTATGTTGGTGCCTTTATAACTTAAAATATTAATATATTAATAAATATAAATAATAATATAAAAAATATTTTTTATATATTTATAACTTCAGTACTGACAGAACTCATGCTCCAACAGTGAAGATTGATAGTGCTGTTTGTCCCTGTTGCCTGTTCTATGGCTGTAAACAAAAAAGAGTTAAGGACCTATCTTATGTTAAAATGTGATAGTTTAGTTGTAAGAAGTCCAGTGCACTTGTGAATAAGTCCTGTGATCTCAATAATTTAATGATATGTTGTAAAATGGTGGAAGAAAGAATGATATTTAGTACAAGTCTGTGCTATTACCATTTTTAAAAAACTAACACTCCCTTCTGTTACAGGAATATGAGGCCTTAACCAAACAACCATCTTGTAATCCAGATGTTTGGGTGAACCTTGCCTGTACATACTTCTTTCTGGGAATGTATACACAAGCTGAACAAGCAGCCTTGAAAGGTGAGATGTGTGTCTCTGATGGACAGGACTACTTGTTGACTTGAACACTTAAAGTGATTTCCAGAAAAAGTATTTAATATTTGTTTTTTTTTTTATAGGGATGAAGGATGCTTTCGAGCAAAGTTGTTTGGGTTTGGATTTTTTGGTTGTGGGTTGATTTGTTTGGGGTTTTTTTTCATTTAACAGTACAGCTATGATGCAGTTTGCTTCCTAAAAATATCTTGGGCAGGTGGAGTGACTGGAAGTAAAAGAAGCATCTGGAAGATCATAGAAATAATTTCTCATAGTAACTTCTAAATACAAAACCCAGCGTATGCTGACCAGCAACAAAAAGTTATTTTTCTTTTGACTGATTCCATGTCTCTGAGCCAGTACAGATGAAGCTAATTAGCTTCAAATTATCAAAAAATAAGTATCTGAGAGCATTCAGCATTCTCCTTTATGTGGACAAGAACTCAGTTTACATAGTTGGAGTCACTTAGTATGTGGTCTTGTTGCCTCATAAGTTAGATATTAGGTATGTGATTCTTCAATGCATTGAGTTCACTGCAGTCACAGTGTTACAGTTCTACTTTAATCTGAATATGCATGGCATCATTTAAAGAATAGGAATGGAAATTAGATTCCAAGACAATTCTTACAGCCTAAAAATGTTGCTGCAGTTTAACTTTGTTACCCATCACTTTCTATTTAACTTAGTGATTTATTTTGTTTCCCATAACCATAATATCTCTGTGCTTTCTAAATAGAATTAATAGTAGTGAAGTTCTCGGTCAACTTGAAGCTCTTACCTTTTTAGGATAAAACTCTTATTGAAGTATGGGTTTTCTCTTTTCTTTCTTTCTTTAGTCTTCTAGTCTTGGGCTGAAAATAGAGTAGGGAGGAAATAACGGTGTATTTTTTGCTACTGTGGAGAAGTGCCTTCAAAAAAGGCAGTATTGTAGTATCTTTTAGAAATAATTAGATTCTTGTATCCCTTTAAAATCCTCTGAAAGATCATGCTGAGCTCCAATACCACAACTGGAAATGTTTTGTTTCCAACTGTAAAAAATTTCACACAGAGCTTTGTGATCTGCATTGTTCAAGATGTGTAAAATTCTAATATCCACAGATAATAATTTAATCTTTAATGTACCACAAATTTGAGCTTCAGAGATTAAAAGCTAGGACTTGAACTGGAATCTAAAAATAACTGGGCAAAACGCTTGAGGTGTCACTGTGACCTAAGCCATGGGGGAATCAAGCAGCTGCATCCTGTACCAATTGGAGTCATTGTTATCAATGTGAATCACAGTAATCTATTCTAGAGATGACAGATACACAGCTGGGCATGCACCTTTATTAACTGTGAGCTGTAAGTGAGGGAAGGTTAATTTTTTCATGCCCCTTCAGATTAGCTCGTAGTACCACAGTGAGCGGCAGGGTTGGGAGTGCAGTTAGTGGCACTTGGGTGCTGGAGAAAGGTCAGGAATATTAAGAAAGGAGTGCAAAATGAAGGGAGTGTAGCTGACAGAGGGAACAGAGAATAACTGAGTTCTCACACTAGTAATGTCAGTCCTGGATTTTATGTAATTGTTTAAGAAGGACAGCATGCCAGTTTTTATAGTGAGGTGCTAAACCTTTCTTGTGAGTACTGTAATACCAATGATTTCTGGCTATTTAAGCTTGGTGGGGAGGCAGTAGTAGCTGAAGATTTGTAACACTTGTCTTTTCTCCACTGAAGGCTTCCAAGTGTTGTGTATTCCTTTTTTCACTCCCCTTACTTCAGTCTTTCTTACATTGAGATTGCATCATCTTATTTTCACTCCAGAGATCCTCTTTTAGTTTTTTTTAGTATTTTAGGATTGCAACAGTTATGGCTGTTCACAATATATTACTGACAGCTGAAGCCATGACATCTTATGATCTCTTCCATGGTTTTGCAAAGATCCTGAAGAAGCAAAGTATGTCATTGGATATAGACACAACAGGTGAAGTCTCTAGAACAACACCATTTATCCAGTACTGCCTTGAATACTGCTAAAAAAAAATGATAGATAGTGCTAGTGTTGGGCTGCTTATCATTGCTATTTTGGGATTATTTTGTCTGAATTCTTGCATACTGCTTGCTGTTTATTGCTGCAGCTATCATAAGCCCCTGAAAGTAGCATAGTACTAAAACAAATGAGGGAGAAATAGTTGATTTTCAGCTATAATTCTACGTTTCCACAGTGATGGAATCTTTGTGTGAAAGGAAACATAAATTTCAGCTGGCTTTCTGGAATAGATTTTCCACGCAAACATGTAAATATCTAGAAATCAAGTATAAGTTTATTCTTGCCATGTACTGTTGCTGTTGCTTTAAGGCAATTATTGTTAACTATCTGAGGAAAAATATGCAGGATACTTAAAAATTAGGACATTAGCATTAAAAGCCATGAGGTAATTACTGCATTTCATATAAGATGTATAGTGCACAATTTCTTGTGTAGCAAGGTTTTATGTTTATTTATAATAGATGTGTTCTCTTAGCTTGTCGTTACTTAATTAAAACTTCATGGTACATACTCTTGGGAAAGAATAAATCTGTATATCAAAAGTCTCATAAACCAGAATTACTGCAAATACAACCTTAGTAGTAGAGCAAAAGGTAATAAAGTACAACTGTAATGAAAAACCTTCAAAGAAGGATTTTTCTTTATCTCCTCTAGGCTTTTTTCCAAACTCCTTTCAGATATTTCTGGCTTCTCCTTTTTCCCTGCTGTCCCCTTACATTATAATTACTAATGTTCTGGGATCTAATGTGAAGGTAGAGTTACTTCAAGGCAGCTACTGTTGTTTCATAGTCATCCCGTAGTGAAGGTAACAAGTGATGCTTTCTTCAGTCCTTTTATATCCATGCTGTCATGCGTTGGCTGAACATATGTTTTCCATGCTCTGCACTAGCCCATGTAGTCTTGGGAGAATGAAGCTGAAAGTGTCCATATTGGTTTAATAAATAATAATAACAAATTACTGTTTTTTTAATTATGGAAACAAATAATCTTATGTTGCGTTCCCAGTTCCAGTGCCTTGCAAAGGACAAGAACCAGAAGCTCAGCATGGCACGCTTGTAGAGCGATCCTGGCAATTTGGAAATTGATCCTAGTGTTTAGAAGCCTGCATAGTGCTCTCGGAAGCCATTGGCTAGCAGTGCGTTAAGAAAAACACAAGAACTAACAGTGTTTTTTTAAACCACAAAATGTGAACATAAGTGGGGCTGCAGTTAATTCTGTTGTGAAAACCAGTCCTTTTAGCATAAAAGGAATTTTACAATTAAATTTAAGATTCATGCACAGACAGGGTTGTGTTCCTGAACCAGTCATTAAAATGTTTTGTTCCAGACTGGGGTTTTTTCTTCTTTTTTTTTTCTTTCTTTTTTTTTTTCCCTTGTAATTTTTGATGGGCAAAGCTTTGTAATTACTTCTTCACAACTCTGCATATGTGAGATCTGAATGTGGTTTAACTGAAGAGATATACTTCTCGTTTCACAGCCTATACTGAAAGGAGCAACATTGTACAAAAGCAGAACAGAGACGGGTTAGGAAGAGCAATGACGTTTTCCAAACCAGTTTTGCTTATGCATGTACCAATGTTTACCAAGTGTCAGATAGTTGTTACCAGTGAAAATGTGCAGTTACAAGCAGACATGGAAAAGTTGCTGGGTTTTCTTGGTTTTTTTAGACTGCATGTTTACCTATGTGCAAAATTATCTACTTTCTGCTTGTACTGTATTTCTCGAGAACAGTGGTTCATTTTCATTGGATTTTAGCTGTGGTTTTGAACCAGCAGGGTTTGATATATGGAACTTTCAAAGTGCACAAGTGAAAAATCAATTTATACATATTTAAACTTTAAAAAATACTAACCCTATTTTCTCGGTTTGCTTTTTAAAGTACAGTGGAAGCTACAGAACAGGAATAATTGATAGGTCTTTGCTTTAGTGATCTTTAAGTTACATGACTGAAATGAAATGTGTATCTATTGCAAGTAACTGAATGTAGTTGAACTGGCTTTTAAATATTTTTTGGAATGGGAAAATTTCAATGAATGTCCTCTGTAAATTTCATTCAAGAAAATTCTGAAGAGTTGAGCTTTTCAAGTGTGTGTAAGTGTCGACCTCGCTGTTGGACCATGTGTTTTCTGAACACGTTTCCCTCCACCAGTGAGACTGTGGTTTCATTCAGCTTACTGTACTCAGGTGAGCAGGGTGCAGCTTCTCAAGGACAGGAAAATAAGGTTTCCTCTGGTCATATTTTCTGTGCTGTCAGTCTGGAGCCTTCTCAGCACTGTTCCATTCCTACCAGCTCAAGCTATGTATGTTTAAGATGTGTTTCACGTCTGTTTATGTGTGAAGTGCTGCTATAGCATATGCATTATGTCTGCTAGATGGGATTTGTTAATGCTGGATGCATGACCAGCATTGCCTTGCACTCTTATGAGAGGCTACAAATGCCAGATTGTCCATGACTGTATTTCATCATCCTACTGCCTGTGGCAGCAATATAGAACCCACAAAGAATCTGAGCTGCCATTTCTAGTGAGCTTAACTTTTTGTTTAATAACTAGTGAAGATAACTGTCTTCACTCTTATTGTAGCTGTTTATTATGTTTTAACAAAGCTTCAGTAGGTGCCTGTTCAGTGTCAGCTTGTAAAAATATACAGAACGCTTTTAAGATCAATGTGTCAACTATGACTTTAGTGCCTGGAACATTAGGACTCATCATGACCAAAATTCTAGTATAGGAATATCGATGTGTTTCCTTGCTGGAAAGAGATATATCCTATCCAGCTACCTCAGTGATGTCTTCAGCACAAGGCCAATACTAGACTTGGAGCAAGGTCCAGCTGGTTGTCATGCATCATTGTCATCATGTTTGTTATGATCCCTAGATTGCTTAGTACTGATTTTTTTATTTTTTTATTTTTTTTTTTAAAAAGTGTACAGTAGTTGTCTTGAAAAAGTAGGACAGGAAAAGAAGGTTGTGCTTCCTTGTGGCATTAATAGATCAGTGACAATGAAATTCAGCAGCAGCAGAGAGTAATAAGAGAACAAGCTTAAAGTCCCTTAAAAATCATTCTCTCTGATGAGGCACTTGTATCACTTCCAGCTCCAGTGATTGGCAACAGTTTTATCCAATATTCATAACGGGATTCTTTCTGGAAATTAATCTGACCTTGTTCATATGTTTCCTTGTCTTCCTCAAAAAATGCATTTGGCACAGGGAGAAGAGCAGCTGCTGATACTGAATGTGTCCATGGTTCTTCTTACTATATTGACAGGACTATATTTTTTCAGGTTTTGCCTCTTTCCTTCTCTGGATGGCATTGAGTAGAAAAGTTTCTTACTTTAAAGAACATCAAATGGTAGTATCATATAGTATCTTATGAAGCAGGGCGTTTTTTCTCCCCTCATATATCTATCCACGCACACCATCAGAGCTCAGGTTTCATCTTTTGCCTACTTTTAGGTGTCAAATAATGTGGGCTAACCCTCCAGTTTTTGCCAAGAAGTAAATAATAATTTTGATGTCAGATCAGATGCCAGGTTTGCAAGGGCAGCACTGCAGTCATTGGTTGACCAGTGAAAAAAAAAAATTCCTTGGTTTAGATTCTTGAGGGTGTATTGCTTGCAAGTCACAATTTTCACAGTGAAATTAATGCTAAAACCCACTCAAAAAAAAAAAAAAGAAAACCTACTCAAAAAAGGAACATTGGTGTCTTTACCCATAGTACTGTGATTATGCAATATGTTATTTTCAGTGTAAATCCCACAATCTGTCCTGCTTGTATTTTTGGAGTCTTTGATGACCAAATGTTTTGAATTGTAAAGGGTGGTTGTGGTTGGTTTAAGTTTCACACAAAAGCACATGTGGGGTCCATGTGTAGCCCTTCTAAACTTTGATATTAAAACCTATCAATTAATGCTGGGGCACATGCAGAATTACCACAGTATCATTGCTGACGACATTTTGAAGAACATGCATTTAAATTACAGCTCTCTAACTTTCTAACTCAACAGATGAAATAACGTCTAGAATGTATTAAGTATCATGTCAGTTATACTACTACTTGTGCTTAATATTGATTGTAGATCAGAAAACCTCTATGTTGTTTATCCGATATTCATAACCGGATTCTTTCTGGAAACTAATCTCACCTTGTTCATATGTTTTCTTTTCTTCCTCAAAAAATGCATTTGGCACTGGGAGAAGAGAAGCTGCTGATACTGAATGTGTCCATGGTTCTGCTTACTATATTGACAGGACTATATTTTAATTATAATTAATAATTAGGTTCATGAGAATTCCTGCATATATCCTAGACTGAACACCATTTACGTTCTTAACAACTTGATACTCCATTAGTAATACCTTGCAAGATGATGTGGTTTTGTGAGAATGCTCTCATACTGCCTTTGCCTTTTGGGACTTCTCTCTTCTAGCAGTTCTTTAAAGATACGATTCACTGTCCTCTTTTTCTAGGCAGGTGGTTAAATAATACAGCTTGGGAAGGAGGAAAGGGGAGAAATAATTGCTGTACCTATTAGAAGTAGGTGGACAGCCTTACCTGATGAGAATGACCTGGGTTTTGGCATTGTCCACTGTATTACAAAGTTTTCTTACTATGTGGAGAAAGAGTAAGAAGTCTAGAAATCTCTCCCTAAATTGCTTTTAAAAAAAACACACCCAAACCTAACTTATTACTAGAAAATACCGTCTTGGAGTTGGGGAGGGAAGAGGTTTTGGTGGTTTGAGCCCTCCTTCATGGTTCAGGATGTCAGAAGAATTATAGCCTTGTGTTACAGGCCATTGCTTTGCTAACTCTGCACTTTTGTGGTCTCATAAACAGTAAGTAATTCTGCTTTTTGTAAAGATTCCATGAACATCCTTTCTGTGGAACGTAGGTTGCCAGCTGTTTGGTCTGAGCAAGAATGAGAGTGCTCATTAACTGAGCAGGCTAAAGAAAATACAGGAAACAAGGGAAGGCTTTTTGGAAGATTGCTTGCAAAAGAAATTAATAGCTCTGGATGAGGACCTTTGTCACTCTCAGTGAAGAACAAGGCTCTCTCTAGTGATTTAAAGCTCTACAGTTAACAATTTGTGTCATATGGAATTCCTAATCCTGCTAGAGCAAGAAATTTCATGAGTTTTAGTGGTTCTAGGAAGGAGATGTCTCCTTTAAATTTTCTGCCATGTCTTAGGTTAAATCTTATCTGCTCTGACTACAGGGTTCTTTCATGTGCCTTTTTTTTTTTTCCTAAGGACAGAAGAAATACTGGAACTAAGTATAATGTCCACACATAACAAAATGGTAGCAACAATGGGTTTTGCAATACACTGGAAGTTGACAAGTTTCCTGGAACTATGAATCACAACTTGCTTCAAATATGACACATCGTAGAATGAGCCTTGATTATGAGTTTATCTCTTGCTGCTTTTTATTTTGTAAAAGATGCTGTGCTGTGTGTCACAAAAAAAAAAAAAAAAAACCCAGAGAATTATCCAGTAGGCCCTCCAGGGAAATGTGCAATTCATAGCAGTTTTAAGGCTTGTGGAACAGAGAGGCGAATGAAAAGTTATTTTCAACATGGATTTCAAAATAAATGTTATGGGAATGAAGATAGGAAGGGAAACTGCTCTAAAATCAGTAGGGCCTGCCCCAGGGCATGACCTGCAAAGGCTATGTCAGTAAAGAACTGTACTTGGGCTAGCTAATGAAAAAATATGGGTGCATGCATGTCTATTGAGAAAGAGAGTTAAAAATAAAAAAGAGACACCCTGAGTTGTTCTTTGCAGCAATACTTACTGAATTTTCTTTTCAGCACCTAAGAGTCGTCTCCAGAACCGTTTACTCTTTCACCTGGCACATAAGGTATGATGTCTTCACTCATGCTTTGTTTGTTTTCTTTTCAATTTGGTAATGTGTAATTTTTGCTGGCAACCTGGCAGAATAATTAAAATGTCTGTGGTGGCAGGAGAACAAACATTTTCCATAACCGTCCTACTGTATTAAAATGTTGAGGAGAAAGTAAGTGTGAAAACATGATTTCAGAATAGATGCCCTCAGCATGTATCTAAGGAAAGTTTTACCAACACAATTCATGTAAGTCATACAACAGGAACCTGGTGGTATTTTTGATCATAAGGAACTTGAATAGAATCAGAAATGTATAAGCCACTATTTTACTTTTTCTTTGAAGCATAACAGATTTTCCTAACTTGCAGCTGTCTTATGCTTGGCGATTTGACCAAAATGGGCTATATGCTATTACTGATCCTCCTAAGTCATTCAGTATCCAAAAAGTAATACTGTTTATAGCATGAAATTTACTTTAATTTCGACAACAATTAAATGTTTAATTTACTTGCTTCCCTTAAATTTGTTTTTGTGCCATCCTGTTATACTTAAGTATTCTACTACTGAAGAGACTGAGTTTTGGGTGAAAGAAAGTATAAATCCTGAATATTAGCTTTGATGTCTCTTTACTTAAATCTCTGTTAAGTTTAAGAAAGAAATCTTAAAATGCTTTTGTGGTGGCACTGGCACTTACAGATGTTAAGTAATTCCTAGGTCATCTAGTTAGTCTTTGGAAATAAAGGGTTTTAACTATGAAGTCCCTTGCCTTTAGTTCTGTTAAGCAACTTCTCCTGCCTTTGTACTGGAGTATCATTTTGTGACTAGCTCAAAGAGGGAGGTAAAGGATTTGAAGAAAACTGAGCAGATAGGTGAAAAAACAATACATAAGACAGAATTTGTGTGTGAGAAATATGTAATTACTGTTGAATCAGCAGAACCAGCAACGGGGAAACACTGGAATAAGTAGGTGATCAGACTGATAAGGTGAATAGCCTCAACTTTACTATTGTAATACAAATATAATGGGTATGTTTAACTCTGTTCCTTGTTTTTATCCTTGTGTCTGTTATGTGCTATACATCAATGCTTTTAAAAATAAACCATTTAGTTAAAGAAACTGGAATTTTAAGGGGCTGACGAAAGAGAATTTGTTAGTGCTGTGAAGAAGTCTTGGAAAATTAGTGCGTGTGTATTGGCAAGTCTTGCATTTTTCTGCTATCCATGAGAAACAAGATTTGGATCTCCAAACAGCAAAATTTCTGCTGGCTGGAATAATAACAGTCAAATCTTGTGTTGCAAAATTCTGTTTGTGAAATAATTAATTCAGCTCTTCCCCTCTTATCCATCAAGGAATGTGACATGTAATTATGTCTAAATCACACCTTGAAGGAAAATGTACTTAGTTTTAGCCTCTCATTTATCTAGTTTCAACTGGTCTGCCTATTTAATGTTTGGCTTTCTCCAGTGGTCAAATTAACTTTAAAGTAACGGAGTTTTTCCAGATATTTAATATGAATCACCTGCTGTTTGCCAGAAAGGACAAAACTAATCCAGCTAATTAAAATGTTTTTCTTGCTGAACTCTGCTGAGAATGTGTCACACTCTTTTTAGTTTAGTGATGAGAAGAAACTGATGAGCTCTCACCAGAACCTGCAAGACATTACAGAAGATCAGCTTAGCTTGGCATCTATCCACTACATGCGGTCCCACTACCAAGAAGCTATTGATATCTACAAACGCATTCTTCTTGATAATCGGTGGGCATCTCTAAACCTTATTGCAGTGTCTCTGATACTGTTGGTATTTGAATTCAGTTTAGTTGCTTGGTTTCTGAAAGTAGGTATTTGCTCCAATTACTATGTTTCTTTCCCACCACAAAATATGCACAAGTCGCAGCCCCTTTAATTTTGTTCATTGCAAAGCATTATTGAAAAATCCATGTTTAAAAAGAAGTCTGCTATTTGTTGCTTGCTTTTAGCAATAATTTCATGTAATTCATTCTGAGATTTTTCTTTTTGTTTTTTTTACTTCTGAAGTGTTCTCTGGTTATGTACCTGCTTTGTCTTTTTCTTTCTTTCCCCTCTGATAGCCAGTCTGGTGTCCCTTGCATGTGGTTATTGACTTCTCCTTCACCTCTTAGGCTTTCTAAGAAAGGTTGGGTTCTTAGGTTTTATGTAGAGAGTTCCTTTCATTTCTTTAAGTCTAAAATTCCTTCCATTTCTATTTATCCTGCTATGACACTTGTCAATGGTTTTTCCTATCACATTCTGCAAGTTCTTAGTTCAGAACTTATCAAGGAACAAATTGAGTTCTTAAGCGGCTGGAAGTATTGTTTAATAAAATGGAAACTGCTATCCCAAAATACATAGCTATCTTTAGCTATCTTTTGGCAGTATTTCCTCTTGAATGCTTCAGAGAAGTCCATCATAATGTATGTGTGTATGTCATGTAATGCTTGGGGAAGAGATTTTTAACTTCCAAGTCCTGTAGAAGCAATCACTCAAAGCTAAATGAGTAACAGAGTAATCCTCATAACAATTAGCCTTTTACTTACTGTTTTCACAAATGCCTATCTTATTTCTATGTCTAGTGCTTCTGACTTGATAGCTTGTAATGGTAAGGATTTTTTGAAATAGTTGTACTTGGTATAAGATAATAAGGTCATTAAAATATTTCCAAAATTTTATGTGCATATTAAATATCTTTGTATGTATTTCATAGACAATCCTATTCTGCCAGGCAAAATACAGTGCTCATGGTCAGTGCATTTCCTTAGTGTGAAGTTGCCACCATCTCCCAGATTTGCAAGCCAAAAGTTTTGTAGGTAATTCTTTAAAGCCACAGTAGCTGCCATTGAAAAAACTAATGTGAACCTGGATCTGTATCTGTGTAATCTTAGCTAGCAAACTAGAGCTCTAAAAGCTCTAAGCATTTCCCAGAAAAAACAGGTTTGATGTGCTTGTAAAAGATGTATAGACATGTGAGAGCTTTATCACAGTTTGTAATGTTCTGTTGTATAACTATCTAGTGGGATTTAAATGTTCTCTTTAATCCTCTTTCCTGCAGGGAATACCTGGCTCTGAATGTATATGTGGCCCTATGCTATTACAAACTGGATTACTATGATGTATCACAGGAAGTGCTAGCTGTTTATCTTCAGCAAGTTCCTGACAGCACCATTGCTCTTAACCTTAAGGCTTGTAACCATTTCCGACTTTACAATGGGAAGGCTGCTGAGGTATCTATTGGACAGCCCTTCGGTTCACCTTTATTTTAGTTCAAGATTCCATACAGGTTTCTTTTCCATGTTATCTGTCTTAATGAGTAATGTTGATGATGTCCTTTATCTTGTCATTGTGTCCTTCTCTTAGGAATGTCACCTATTTCAATCTTCCTGGTATTAAACCATCTGGCCACGTGTATGCACAGTGGTCTTACAGTTTTCCCAGTCCTCTTTTTACCTTGTGTCTATATGTATTATCCAGTTGCTAAAATCATCACATAAAAATGGGAGGGCAAAAATCTTCCAGTGACCCAGCACTGCTGGAGATGTCTTTCAGTTTTGGGGCTCATATGAAGCTACATTTATACTTGTGTGCTTTTTTTATTTTCGTGTCAAAATTCTGGAATATGTGTCATTCCAGGCAGAGCTTAAGAATTTGACAGACAGTGCCTCACCATCTTTTGAGTTTGGCAAGGAGCTCATTAAGCATAATCTGGTGAGTAATGTATTTCTTGGATTTAATATGAACTGTGGTCATTGTAGAGCTTTTCTTGGTGATTCATAAAATGGAATATGTTGGGAATTGCAGACCCAATTGAATCTCTTCTAAGTCCCATTCCAGAAATCCTACTTGTATAATCAATGTGCCATCAAATGTATTCTTTTTCCTGGAATTTTTCCCTGTCAGTTTGAGACTGCGTCAAAAAATAATAATGCTGTTGCTTTTGCCCCCGAAGGCATATTAAAATAATTTGTGTCCTGTAAGAATACCTTTGCAAGATACTGTGTGGATCCCAGTCAATAAGGACACTGTAGAAATCAGTCAGAATGCCTGACCCTCAACACTTGTTTAGTACTACAACGATGTGAGTGGAATTAAAGATAAGTCCAGAAAATGGTCTTCATCCAAAAAGTACTAAACAAGAGTTCATAGGGGAAAAGAGTCTGATAAAAGCCAAAATACTTGAGTGTTCTGCAGTAAAAGAGTCTCTAATCACCTGTTAATTTTCCCTGGTGGTGGCATTATTTTGGTAAACAACAGGTAATAGTAGATTTCCCTTTATTTAACTAAGGGCGGTTGCTTGCTTTGTCTTTTTTAAAGAGCAGTCACAAAAAGCCAACGCTTTTTTTCCCCAAGAGTTAAAACTGCTTTCAAATTGGACTGTAGTAAGTTAACATTTTTTATTGTGAATGTTGGTCTTTTTGCCACTGGCTTATTGAATAAGTATGTTAGATTTTGGTGGAGGAACTGTCATGTGAAACTGAGGTTTAAAGAATCAATTGCTCCTGATCGTTTTAGGATCTTGTGGCATTCTAAATGAATGTAGACTTGTTACCCTAATTTTTTTCATATGAATTCATCATAAGCAAATTGTAACTCTGTATGTGTCCCCCTCACTCTTGTCTCAGACCATATTATTCTTTAAAATCTTTGATATAGAATGTATCACTTTAAAATCTTTGATAAATAATGTATCACTGATTTGAGCTGCTAAAAGCTGAAAGAAGTTAATCTTTACTGATGGATTAAATACTTTATATTCTTCAACACAGAGCTTGTCACAGGTTGTAATTCTACATTTATATTAAAGCAGGGATTATGCTAATGCTGGTACCACTGACCTTTTCCTACTGTTAATATAGTAATTTAAGGATTAATTTCCTTGAATTAAGAGATCATAGACAAGATTTTAATACACAATTATCAATATGCTGTTTTTCTCTGCAGGTGGTGTTCCGAGGAGGAGAAGGGGCTTTGCAGGTCCTGCCTCCTCTGGTTGATGTCATTCCTGAGGCAAGACTGAATCTTGTGATTTACTATCTCCGGCAAGGTAAATAAACCTTCCCCTGTCTCTTTCATAGTTTCAGGGATGACATTCATTCATCTGCTCACAACTGACTATTCCATGAAATGTTTTTTTCCTTTGCAGTAAAACGTAATTTATTTTATTTTCTGTTCCTCTGGAAAATAGTGATGTAAGACTTCCCATGGCTTGCAGAGAAGGGCTTTAATTGTGTGCAGTCAAATAAATCTACTGCAGTAGAGTATTGGAGGTTTCTTGGGTTGCAGGAGATGGCTTTGGGGATAGTGGTGTTTATATGTATACAGTGAGAGGACCTCTCCTCTGCCTAAAAGTGTGAGAATGGTAGGTGCGTGTCCTATGAAGGCAAGGATGACTATTTCTGTAAATACAGCTCAAACACAGCATGAGCCAAAGTGAATGTGAACAAAGCTATAGTTTGTCAACAAGACATTTCATTCCAAATCTACTTTACAGCTCTTAAAGAATGCAGGTAAGTAGCCAGAATCAGTTAGAAAGGATTTCCTGCTTGTTTCTCTCCTTAGTTGGCTGACCCTTTTGAATTTTGTCTGAGTTTGGTTTCAGAGCCATTGCTATTCTCCCATATCAGAGAATCTGAGTGTACATAACCATAGCGTATTGAAAAAGCTCTGTGAGGTTTTTATAGTGTGATTGAATTGGAGTTTCAGATACTCGTTCTGAGTAACATCTTTACGATTTGTAATCAACAAGGTTGGTGAGATTTAATCTTTGTAGTTGTTCCCTTTGGTGGGGAAAAAATAAAAAGTACGTTACCGTCTGCCTTATTTTGTATGAATGTATAGAGGTCTAGGTAAATAACAGAATTGGATTATTAGTGAGAAGAGACCTCTGGAGATCTCTAGCATGTTTTATTCAAGCCAGGTTGGTTAGAGCCTTGTCCAGACAAGCACCTAGTCAGAATTTCCTCTGTTCCACCTTGTGTCCACTGCCATTCATCTCACCCTGTGGAATCTGTCTCCCATCTTCTCTGTACACTCCTGTTAGTCAGCTGTAGACAGTGATAAGAGCCTTTTCCTCTGAAAGCTAAGCAAATGCAGTTTTCTCAGTCTCTCCTCAGGCCCCTACCTGCCCTGGGAGCACTCAGGTGGGCTGTCTCCAGTATTTCAATGTCTGTCTTGATTGAGGGGTTCTGAAATTGAACACAGTACTCCAGGTGCAAACTCACAAGTGCCAAATAGAGAAGAATCCCTTCCCTTGCCCTGATGGCTACTCTTTTGCTAATGTGAACCACTGTGCAGTTGGCCTCCTTTGCTGCAGGGGTGCACTGGTCTGTCAGGACCCCCATGTTGCCTTTTAGCCAGTCAGCACCCCACCTGTCTTGTTGCTTAGGATTGTTTCAAACCAAACAAGAGGCAGGATTTGCATTTTGTCTTCATTGAACTTCATGAGACTTCTTTCAACCTATTTTTTTCAGCTTGTCGAGCTTTTTCTCAATAGTTAGGAGCTTTCTCCCCAGTCTTTTATCATCTACAGACTTGCTGAGAGTACTCTCTATCCTATTGTCTGGGTCATTACTAGAAGGCAGTCAGCAGTATCAATCAGTTGGAGATTTGATTAGTAACAAGCCACCAGTTGGATTTTGTACAACTGATCACTGTCCTTTGGTAGTCCAGCCAGTTTTCCATCCCCTTATCATCTTACTTAGCCAGTCCAATCTCTCAAGTTTGGCTATGACAAAGGTATAACAGACCATGTTGAAGATGTTGCTGAAGCCAAGGTATCCAGCATTCACTACTACCCCTTTATCCATACATTGGGTTAGTCAGTACGCTTTGGCACTGATAAATCTATGCCTGCTGTTCCCAGCCACCTTTACATCCAGTATTATTGTTGCCAATATCACTGTAGGTAATATTGGTGTTATTACCAATTATCTTGCCCACTCATATTGTTAATAATAATACATTTTTCAAATTAAGTCTACTTATGCAGAAGCAAAATATGTCTTTGGGATCACTTAAAAATCAGCCTTGTTTACTCATTTACTGTCAACCTTGCAGTAATTTCCATTAGTTAGGTTCTGTTCTTCACTGTGGTATACAAATGACTTGCATACTGACAAAGGAGGCCAAGGGGAATTAGGATTAAAACCTGTTCCCTGGTTAAGATAAGTTTACATTTTAAAGTCTTGCTAGTGTAGCAGCATCAGTTAAGAATGTGAGAAATCTTTGTTTCTGATGACTACAGCTGTCTCTCCAAGACTTACAAGGTGTCTGATAAAGGTAGGTTTGTGTTAAGACATGCTTTGAACTGGAGTGACAGAAGTACAAACGTGCCAACAACTGTAGTTGCAGAAGTACAAACATTTTTCAACTCTTCAAGGTAGTGACTTTTAGCAGGGTTTGCAGCCAGGTATCCAGTCATAATCTGCTCCAGTGAAATTTGCTAGAGGATTCTGTTGGAGCCTGAAGAGCATAGTTCTGTGTTGATGGTCTACACTGATGAAAATAAGGGCTGCTGACATTTTTTGGGGTGTTGGTTGTTAGTTAGGAGAAGACAACAACAAAAAAACCCCAACCTATTTCTATTTTTTTTTTAAAAGGGGAAAAAAAAATAAAAAAGTGATGGCTTTTGGCTAGTCTGTCCCCACAGTATATGGATGATATGTACTGGCAAAAAAAGTTTTGTTTGATAGGGCTTGTTCTTATGGGCAGCTGGTATAATGCTGGATTAACAAAATTTTGCCATTAAAAAGGGCATCTTAACTAGGTTAGGTTACTAAGCAGACCGTAGTGCCGACATCATTTGTGATTTAGGTAAAGTTTAGGATCTTTTCTGCTTACTTATTTCTTGGGTTGGAAGGAAGTTGTTTATTGAATTCAAACTTTACACTTAAACTTCAATACTAGTAATGCTTTTTGCTTCTTAGAATTAGGATCAGGTAAAAGTTGCTGGACAGATTTTGAAATATTGATAAGGAAAAGATGAAGTTTCCCCTCAGAATCATGTTACCCTCTCCTCCTTTAGGGGTAAATAAATATGAGAAAAGACAGGAAGATGATGGATTTATTATCTTGACCTTGTACTGTTGAGAAGGCAGCCATTGGATTATGAACAAGGGGACCAAGTCATCTCTACTAGGAAAATTGTAGTAATAAAGAAGCTATTACTCACTCCATGTTTGTTATTTGAGTTCTAGAAAACCATCACCATCGTGATATAAACTCACAATGATTTATGGTTACCTTTCTCCTCCTGTCTAAATGCTTTATTTCTTAGACTGTGACTATTGAGGAATGTTGTAGAGGATGAGTGATTTCTTCTAATACAGTGTGCTATGGATTGTCATGCATTCTAACATCTAGTATTTCAGATGATGTGCAGGAGGCTTATAACCTGATTAAGGACCTGGAACCTACAGCTCCACAGGTAATTGGAAACTGATGTAATGGTACTTAAAGACAAGGGTTCTAAGTTGGTATGAAATCTGCCACGTACAAAACTAGTATTCTGAGGACATTCTCTGCCCCATTCTCACTTGTAAAACTCTTGTGTTCTCCATCTTTTTATCAGCAATAGACTTTATGATCATGCATAAAGTGTTATATATGAGCATATATGAGTGAGTACTTAGCACGTTTATTGCCATACCACCTGGGGTCAGTAAGAATACAGCTCTTTTGTGTGCATACTTGATTCTAGTGAGTTTACCATTAGTGCATATATAAAAGCCCTCTTCGACTACAGCTACTTGTCACTTCTGCCCTGGTAATGGTTACCATCCTGCAGATCTACTAGCTCAGATGCTCCTGTGGTTTGTCCTGAAGCCATTTCAATAAAAACAAGCTAGATTAAATTAAACAGTTTAAATAATAGGTCTTTTCTAATTCCATCTCACTTTGGCTGCAACGAGTGAAAACCGCAGTGTCCCTTGGCTGCTACTGTAATTTTCTTTTGTAGCTGTTCCAACATCTTTAGTCTCTGATTTATTCCTCTTTGCAGTTTATTTTCCAAAGGTCACATAGCTGAGCATGAAAAGGACCTTTCATGAGTCTGTGTGAGGATTAAACGGAGAGAGGGAAAAGGAAAACTCCAGAAACACAGATCTGGTGATTCTGTGCTGAGGAGTGTCTTCTGCTGTCGCTTTTCACTTCTTGCATTTTTCAGTGTAGTAAGACTTACTTGAACAGTTTTCTGCAGCTGTTGGTCCTTTAGCCTACATTTCCCCCAAATAAGTGTGTAATATTAAATAACACGATATCTTTCTTGATATTACATTTTGAAATTAGTATGTTTGTGCTTTTTTTTCCATTTTTCTCACATTTGGAAGGAACTCCCTGCTAAGACTTGCAAAATTATTTGCATATCCTCCTTCAGTTCTTCTCAAATTTCATCTTTGTCATGACGCCTGTAGGTTAATAGATGGTGTGCCAAAATGATTACTTTGCTTACTGACTAGTACTCTCAGATTGTTTCCTTGCACTCCATTGTTGGTCTGTGTACATGTCTCTCTCTTTTTCCATGTTTACATCCATGACAGGGCTGTCCAGGTTTATCAGGAGTATCTACTTCAACAGCTATACCTCTTAATTGTAAGATTTGAATAAAACAAATGAATCTGTGACATACTGAGAAAATCTTGCTCAGAGAAGAATTAAACTATAGTTGTATCTCATAGTAGGGATTACAGGGTACTTTACTTGTATTCCTAATTTCAGTAGAGTAATGTGACGACAGAGCACAAACCTTTTGACATTTTTGCCCTGATGAGAAACGCTATGCATTTTTGAGCAAGGATGGTAGTGGTTATTGTTAACCAATATGGATACTTGAAGTGGGATCTGTGCATTAATATGACATGACAATATTGCGCTTGATTATTGGCCATAGGATGGTGGAGAGGACATGACAGTGTGTTATGGTGTTCATTACGGTGCATTGTCTTTGAGCATAAGACTTACCAAAAAACACACTACGCCTTTGCATCCCCCATATTTAGCAGAAGTGACAACCTAACAAGTAGAATGAATTTTGTGGGGGAACTTAATACTACTGTGCTGAAGCACTACTGTAGTATCATAGTAACTAGCTACCTATTAAACTGAGTCGGGTTAGAGTTGAATTTAGGAAGAAAATAATGTACAAGCAAGCTTTTACATGTCTCTTGAAATCTTCACCTTGTCTTCTCTGATACTTTTTACTTTTGTTTCAGGAGTACATCCTCAAAGGAGTGGTAAATGCAGCACTTGGACAAGAAATGGGCTCGGTGAGTGAAGCCCATGAGGTTCTCCAGCTTCTCCAACAGTAGGATGCAAACAGATCTGTAGGGACTGGAATGGAGTGAAAGAGGCAATAATTTCTCATTTAGATTTAAAGACTCTGAGATCCTGCAATCTCCTTCCTACAGTACTCAGTCCAGAATGAGTGCAATGCAAATCTCTGTTGCTAGTCCTGACAATAAATCAAGCTGAATTTGGCTTCTCTGTCCTGCTTCCAAAACCACTGTTTGCTTTCTACAGTGTTCTTCTGTATATAGGCACATACCATGGCACGTTTACCTTTTCTGGTTTTACTTCAGCCCTGGTTTGTCTCCCCATCTGTTCTTCAGAGTGTATTTTCACTGTGTGTTGTGCCATCAACTGTGAAACTTATCTTGGATTTATTTTTTTTTTCCTCTCCCAGAGAGATCACCTGAAAATTGCTCAGCAGTTCTTCCAGTTGGTGGGTGAATCAGCCAGCGAATGTGGTATGTTTGAAATGTTCTTTTTCCGTTATGTAATCCTTCTTACAATATCCAAATATACACCATCATATCTTTGTCTTACTGGTGACTGTTAGCATGACTATTGGTAGGCGTTTTGTTGCTATAGCATGAGTAACAGAAAGTCTAACTTATAGCTTAAAACAAATTTGCCAGTTTAAATTAGAAGAGTCAATTAATTTCAAAATTAGAAAAGAAATATGGCTAGAAAAGAGGCCATACTACAAACTGTTAGTCTTCACTGATAGATGCTGTGGCAGCTTGCCTCTGACTAATAATCCCCATTATAGAAAGAGAAGACAACAGCCTAATTAGATGAAGTCTATGGCTGAAACCTCACAGGTACAAATCTAGGACTGCTAATGAAAGGCTATTGAGTAGAGTCCTAGTGCAGAGCACGCTCTGGAACTAGGGGTAATAAAAACATAAGGATGAATTTGGTTACAGCAAGAAATGGAGGTTCTGGGTCTAACTCCTTGGTTGAATTAAAAGAAATATGACAAAACCCAACCAAAAAAATAAGTAAAAGTAAATATTGAAAATACATTTATTCAAAAATAGACCAAAACCTGACCTTGTCTTCCCTTCCTCTTGCCAAAGTGAAACCAAAAAATCCTAAATCAAAAAAAGCCAGTAGTTGGAACACAGAAATTCAGCCAAAATGGGGCTTCCCTGAGTCCTTTGTAGGCATTGTCAGTGCGTATTTGGGTGTGTAACTGTGCATATTCATGGTGCAGAGAGCTCATGGTCCTCAGAGATAGAATGCTTTATCCTGTGTCCATGGTGACTAAAGAGAAGGAGCTCAAGAGACAGAGCAACAGCACAGATGAAGCTTTCAGAAATAGCGTTGAGCCGTTCCTGTTCCCCTTGCGGCCCCTGTACTGTTGAGATCGTGCCGCAGAGAGGTTCATGTTGGAAGGTTGAAGTGGTTCCATCAATCAGCCTTCCCTAACACATTCCTCTTGCATTGAGACTGTCTCTTTGGAGTCAGGATCCCAGCTAACAGAAAGAAGGAATATGAACTGTAGTAGTGGAGGACCCTGTTAGTGAACATACAGCTAACTGGGTTTGTGATGCTAGTAAAGTCACAGGATGACTGATACAGTGGTGGTTGGACCTCTTAATGCTCATAACAATCATGCAGGTGTGATAAGTCACCATAGCACACATGAATAAAAAAAATACAGAGATAATCTGAGAAAAGATATCCTGAATAGATGTATAGTGAAGATATAGCCCAAAATCATAATTGAAATTGTTAGGAAGCTAAAAATCTGAATTTTACTGTGACATATTTTTAAACCCATATGCAAAACAAGATAGAGAGACTGAAACTTGAGGTATAGTTAAGTAGGGGAAATAAAAAAAAGGAAAAAAAAAAAAAAGGAGGGGAACAGAAATGTAGTCTGATTAGGGAGGTGGGTTAATGGGGGGGGAAAAAAGAGCCTCTGGGATGGATTGATTCCAGTTAAAGGTAAATGGAAATATGATTACTGCAAGCATCTTACATTGTTGGTACATCCATGTAAAAATTGCTTTGTCATATTTTTAAAAACTTATGAGAGAAAGCTGACATGCAGAAGAGCACACAGTTCAAGGTAACTCCTTTAAAGATGAAATAGCGTGAGGGGCTTTTTGTATCCTCAAATGAAGGACAGGTGGAGGTCAACAAACTGTTGATAGGAAATAGAAGAGGCAAACAGTTCAATTTAGATAGGACATAACAAAAAGCAAATGCATGAAGACCAAACATGTTTTTATACAAATATTACATGTTTTACAAGATGATGAATAAAATGGAACACCTGATTTTAGAAGAGAAGGCTATAAACCTAAAATAACTTTTAAAATGCGATAGGAGAAAGGTAACATGTAGGATATTGTTCCTATTTAATTTGCAATGGGATATTACTAAATAGATGATGCCTGCCAGTGGAGAAATAGTTCTAGGCATTATAGAACCCTTCTCTCAAAATAAAGTAAATCTCTTTTCTTTATCAGTGAGTAACATAAAATTGTTTTAAATTATATGCTCAGATAGGAAATTCATCGTATTGAGGCTAAATTATTCACCAACCAGCCTGGATGGGAACAGTGACTGGCATATTAAAGAGGTTAGAGATTTTATATAGACAGATAATTAAATAGTAGTTGGAGACTTCTATTCTGCCCATATTTACTTAGTAAGTGCAATAACATGGCATTTTTAAATGCTCAATTTTAATCTTTCTTAGAGAACACAAGTGAACAAGTGACTCTAGACCAACACAGAGATTACATAGAGAGATTTCAAATTTTATGATGAAAATCCAATTCTGTTACAGGGGTCTCAGTATAATCAAATTCAAAATCCATGTGTTAGCAAATACCTCAAAAAAATTTCCACAGTGCTAATTTAAAGAAGGGAAGCTACATAATAACCTTTCTCATTTCTAACAGAAAATTCTCACTGAAGTAGCAGTGAAAAGGATAAAATGCACCTGATTTGAACACTTGAAAGAATCTTTTGTTTCTTTAAAGAAAGGGCTCGTATTCATAATTAATGAGCTTTAGGAGACAAATAATGACATGACTAGGTTTACCAATGGTACAAAATTACCCATAGTAGGAAAAATGAAAGCTTCCACAATGATGAAAGCTGTGGAAGACGATATAAAGCTGGGTAATAATATGCAAATTAAATTTAGCTTTGATAATTGCAAAGTATTACATATAGGGAAAAAAAAACCCTTAAACTATATTTGCAAAATTATCAGAAAAGTTGAAGAGAATCTTAGGAATTGATAAGGAAAGAGAGAACAAAGCAAGAGTAATTACTGTGTCATTGTATACAGATGTGGTACCCTTCCTTGAATACTGCAGTTCTGCTGCTTACACTTAAAAAAAAAAATGGTACATAAAGAAAGGTTACAATAAAGACGGCGAGGATGATCAGAGAGAGGGGATAGCTTCTTGAACAAGGGGAGATTAAATGAAGGAAGATACATGGCCTGAAAAAATGACTGAGTTTGATTATGGTTGCGATACAGAAGATCATAAGTGACAAGGAGAAGAGGAATAGAAAAGGATTAGTTACTGTGCCATATAAAAAATAAGGAGCATTGAAATAAATCATCAAGCAAGACAATTACAAAAAACAGTACAATTACTTTTTCATGTAACACAACTTATAGAATCTTGTGAGAACCAGAAGGTATAAAGACATTCATAGAAGAAAACTCTATTGGCTGTTTAACACAAAATTTTCAGTGATGATTAGGAAGTCCTCAGTACAGATTTTTGGAAGGAAATTTGAAAGGAAGTGGCATTGCATAGCACAGCATCTATTACATGTGAAATCAGAGTATATTCTTTCTATAGCTGTATATTTTAACTCAGCAAGCTTCTGAATCAGACTTTTGATCCAATGTGGTCATTTGATGTTGTGATGTGACTTAGCGTATTAGCTGCTATGTTGTATATTTGTTTTTTGATCTGCTGCCTTTGTTTTGCTGGATTTAGAATGGAGAACAGAATTCTCACTGTTTGTATACTTGGGCTTTTGCTAAGTAGCCAGCCCTACTATTCAAGCATGTAAGTCATGCTTCAGCACTTCCCACTGTGCCAATCCTTGCAGGGAGCTAGTACCACTAGATTGTCTGTTTAAGATCTCTATCAAGGTACTTAGCTGCTTTGCAGATTTATAATACGAAAGTAGGTTGCACTTGCTAGAGTGAGGAAATCCTATGCTATATCTTTGCTTGCAACTGGGCCTACAAAATTTTAAAGTGGATTTTAATGTGGGTTATCAAAAACTAATGGATTAAAATGAAGATGTGGAATATTTTTTCAAACTTGCTCTTGTTAAATGTAGAAGTCCCTTGACTGCATTAAGAAAAAAACAGACAGTTAGGAAGAATACAGTGTCATGTATTTGTAAAGTAATTTGGAGTCATCAATGAAGCCATTCGCTATTTTTAGCTCGATCTCTGACTTGGAGGTTCAAGGAATGTAGAGCAAACAGAGTTAAAGTGACAGTCCTTTCTGATACATGTACACATTTCATCTCATGTTGGAAGTTATACATTTCAAGAGGAGTAGGGACACCCAAAACAAAAAAACTCAAAAGAACCAGGAAGCACTTAGAGTGTAGGAGTCAATATTCGCCCTCTGGCAGTGATAAATACCACCCAGAAGAGCAGCTTGTATTACTGGGGTTTTTTAAGCTTAATAAAAATTCTAAATCCCAATGACATAAGACAGAACTGGAATTAGAGAGGAGGATCTCACTAGATTTTTATAGTTAATTCTCATGCTCTTCACCTAGGGTCTCAACTGGATGGAAAACCAAACAGATCAGATTTCTGAGACAAGTTAAAGAGGAAATTGGGCTAGAGGAACATTAGTGAAAGTAAATGAACAGTAACATTTCCATTAAATGCAGTGCTTAACATAAGTCTTACAAACTACCCTAAAAACACTGGAAGCATTATGGAGAAAAGCACCCATTTCATTTTCAGTGGCTGTCTTTTAGGACCAGTCAGGCATATCTGGTGTTGGGTGGGAGGAATGAAACATTTCTTCTGGACTTTGTGCAGTCTTTTCTTTGAGGTATTCTTAGGTCACCCTAAGCAATTTTTCAAAATGAGAACGTTTTCCTCTTCATGCATGAGTCACATGGGATGAATTAGAGCTCTAGTTTTCCTGTCACTAGTAGTATTCATTGCTGAATTGTATGAGATTTACAGCTGTTTTACTTGTTTGGTTTTTTATTGAGATCTTTCACTAAAAGTATGTGGAGGATGGTATGCTGGGATACCAAAATTTTCTGCCAAAATGCGGACATAAGAATAAATACTGAAACTTAGAAACTCTCCAGTCATATATGGGAAAAGTGTGGTTCTGTATTTTGTTACTCTGATGAATTTTTACTGAAAATGTATTCTCAGTTTTAAATTGTCTTTACATGTTTATTTGCTTTTTTTAAAAATTGTGTTTAAAATATATTGCTGTGAGTTTATGAATGGTGTGGTTCAGACATAGATAAGGATGAATTGTCTCTATATGGAAATGATAGGACATCCAAGCTTAGTATCTCCTAGTGCTAAAAGATAAAAAAAGAGAATGTTCTGCTTTCCTTTGAAATATATTTTTAAATCTTATACAGTGCTTTTGAGGAATAATTATTACCTTATTTAAAGGACAATGTACAGTTTTCTAGTGTAGTGCTATATTCTGTGCTGTGGTATGGAGTCAAAATATTGGTGTACAGATACATGAAATGTCTATATACAGAAAAGATATTTTCGTTTTCTAATGTGGATGAATTGATGATAATTAACCTACAGGAGCAGATTACTTCAGGGCTGTTGGTAGCCTTAGGATCTTATCTCCTGTCACCTTACCAAACTGCACAGGGTAGCATGCTCTCTAATTTCACTGAATTTCACTGAATTTTTAGAGTTGGAAGGGACCAAAGAGATCATCTAGTCCAACTCTCCTGCTGAAGCAGGATTGCCCAGAGCATGTTACTCAGGACTGCATCCACGCGGGTCTTGAAAATCTCCAAAGAAGGGGACTCCACGACCTCCCTGGGCAGCCTGTTCCAGGGCTCTGCCACCCTCACTGTTAAGAGGATTTTCCTCATATTTGAGTGGAACCTCCTATGTTCCAACTTGTGCCTGTTGCCGCTCATCCTCTCACTGGCAACCACTGGGAAGAGTCTGGCTCCCTCCTCCTTCAACCCACCCTTTAGATACTTGTTAGCATTGATAAGTTCAATGATCATTTGACGTAGTCAAATGTGATTTGATATCGCTTGCTCTTATGCCTAACCAGCTGCTACTTGGGTTCATCCATCTCTGACCAATCTCTGCTGGTTGGATCTAACAAAAATTAGTCCTAGTAAGCTTACTTCAGAATCTATAAAAAAGTTTTTCAGTAACACAACTTACAATTTCAGTCTAGATGACAACATAGTATGATGGCAGCAAAGTTTACTAGCACTCACTTGAACTGATATGCTTAACTTATTTATGGCTTTACTACTTGTGAGCAGTGTGGTAATCCCAAATGCCTGGAAATTAATCTTCATATTGTATTTTATCACTAAGTATTTTTCCTGTGAATGTATTGATTTTTTTAAAATAGTAATATTTTCAGAGCATCAAGTTAACTCTCTTACTGAAACTAAAATTAAAATATGGAGAGCTTTTTTTTTTTCCAGGATAACTGAAAAGCATAGTTTTAAAGAAAAAAAAGGCTAATGAGGTTAGAATAATAAACACAGGCTTTGTATCAAGTTTTGTTTCCTAAGAGTAAGACTAATTCACAGTAAAACTATGCTACATAAATTGTGTCATGGAAAAGGCCTGTTGCTTAAACAATTTGTCTCTGTAGAATTTGCTGTTGAATGCAGTCTTGCAATAGTTATTGTATGCTGTAGAGAAAGTTGACAAGATGATCTAATAGTTTTTTTTAACCTCTAGTATGGTCCTTTGCCTGAAAAGGCAAGTTACACTATTTTTAGAAGTTAGCTGCTTTGATCGTTGCCAGCAATCTTGATAGTAATTTCCATTACCATATGATTTTTAAATTCTACAAATCTGCATTTCTCTTTTTGAATTTTAGATACCATTCCAGGGAGACAGTGCATGTCCTCCTGCTTCTTTCTTGTTAGACAGTTTGCTAATGTCCTGATTTATCTCAACTCGGTCAAGGTTAGTATTATTGTTTAGTATTGGTAGTACTCTAATGCATGGAATCATTACGTACGGAATTTGTCTGTATTCTATGTGAGACACTATAAACATAAAAAGGGATAGAAACACAACAGTAACAACGAAACACAGGAACAACAATAGGACATAAATGGTTAATGGATCAAGTGGTTAAATGGCAAATGGATCAAAATATAAAGAAGCAGTTAGAAAATAGCATTGTGCACCATGGTGGGCATGATGGTCTCATCACACTTGCAATTGAAGTATCATCAGGCTTCCTGGTGGCATCATGGGAGATGAGGAAGATAATTTAAGGAAAACAATGAAAAAAAATTGTGGATATTTATGGGGTTGGCAACATGGAGGAAAAATCCCAAGTGGAGTTTATTGTCAACGATTAATAATTGGGAACAACATTTTAAAGAACAAGAGCATGTAAGAAAGATAGGACATGAAAGAATCTGAACGTAATAATGCTTATATTTTACAGGGAAAGCAGTCACTGAAAGGCTAAGATAGGGCAGTATTACCAAACCATTAAGCTAAGAATATTATTTTTGCAGATGTAATCTGAGTTGTACCCTGCAGGCAATGTTGTATTTTTGAAAGTAACAGAAGGAGTTTGCAGTTATCATAATGCAGCATTATGAGATCACCAGTATTCAGTGGATAAAATGTGTGCAACTTACAGATATCCAGTTATAAGTCAGATGTGAGGAAAAAAGAAAGGCTGGAGTGTGATTATAGGGTTAAGTGGTTGTGGTCTTGTTCCAGTGATTTGAAACTAGAGATGTAAGAACTCTGTATTTGCTAGGAAGAGGAACAAGAATCTAAAAAGAAATTATTAGGGTGATACACAAGATGAGTACAATTACAATGTTCTAAGGAGGGTGAGATCTGAAGAAAAATATGTGGTTTTAATGGTGCCAAAACCAGCTGATGGGTGAAAAATGGTGAAGGTGTAGTGTTTTTAAACTTTGTCTAGAAAGAGGTCATTGAAGAAAGCCAAAGTGTCTGTAGCCACTGGAATGGGTCCACTGTAGTGGAATGAAGAGACACCCCACCACCAGCCCAAGCTGGAGTGTGTGTGTGTATTTGAAGAAAAGGAGAGCTGGGAACTAACAGTGAGATTTGTTTTGCCTAACTTGAAGCATCTGAAAGTCAGATTTCTAATTATAACTGATCATCTGCTTTTAGTCTAAAGCCAATGGGGCCAGATGGTAATTTCCAGAGGAGAATTCATCCTGTGCATTTCTTACACTTACCTTAGAATGGAATGAGTCACCGCATAGAAATGCCCAGCTTGTTCCTTTTTCTTTAAAAAGTTCTTAAACAACTAGAACTTTTAAAAGTTCTTGAACAAGCAGAACAACTTGGTTCTAACCACCAAGGTATATGAGAAAGCTTAGAAATGAGAGAGAGAGAAGAGTAGCATCTGGGGAGGTGACTGGAGTTTTCATTAATATTGGAAAGTAAGGCTAGTGTTTGTAAAAGAGCCAGAAACAAACAAGACACTAAACAGAAGTTAAGAGGGTAAAAGTGGGCAATAGAGTGAATAGGTCAGAGTCATGAAGCAAAAGAAGTGTAACAGGGAGGGGATTAGGCAAGACAATTCTGTGTCTGTGAGGGTATAAAGGAAAGCGTTGTAGGAAGGGTTGGAAAAAAAGTCTGAAGGGAAAGAGCATAGAAAACTATGTCACTTTGTATGATGTTAGTAAGAGCCCATGGAGAAGGAAATATAGGTAAGGAATAGATCTAATGTTTAAAAAAATGTCAGAAGGGAGACAGAAATACTGAACAGGTACAGGTATGCAAGTCTTCAATCCTTCCGTATTTATCAAATAGAAGAAGGAGCATTCTTCCCTTGTCAGATTTGGGAGAAACAATTTTATTATGTGTGCACAGGAGAGGGGAAGGGTTATCTGACTGCTATTTGTTTAGTTTTAAAAACTTAGCTGTTTTGCTAAAAGTATGTAGAACAACTGTCGTACATTATAACATATATGCGGATCTGAGCTTGCAAGCTGGACTTGTCCACATATACATGTCTTTGGCATCAGTAACCATGTATGTTTTGATTTGACCCATATTTAGGCAATGATAATACTTTAAAAAAAAAATTCCCTTGGTTTTCACAGCTGTATGTAATGTGAATGCATTTATAAGGGTGAAATAAAATACCAAGCTAAATAAAGAAAATTCAATATAAAAAAAAATAAATTGATGCCTTTCATTGCATAGTGTTGTATTCTTTGAAATACTAGCCACTACCCCCTCAAATGCAGAAAGAAAAGTGATTCAGAGAATAAATAGAAATTGAAATGTTGTCTTAAGAGATTTAGAAGACAGATATGATTTGCTATAGAGGGAAGTTAATAAAATAAAATGATACACAGTGAGGATTAGAATAAAGAAGGTAGATTTGAAACCTCCATTTGTATTAGGAGAGGCTAAAAACAAGATACAACTTGCTGGAATTGCAGCAAATTCACAAATGTCTTTTCTAAGAAATGCATTTTGCCCCTCTCAAAACACAGTTGGTCTATGGAACTTATTGTCACAGTTCAAGGTAGGGTTGAGGTTGCAAGTTTCAAAGGTTTTAAAGATTGTATCTAGCAAGTTGCAAAACTATTAAGCTTGAGTAAAGTATGTATTAAATTCTTGAAAGGAATCATAAATACTGGTAATCTGAGATATAATGCAGTTGATAAATAGCAAGGACTAAGAACAAAAGTTTTCTGCCTACTACCACTTTCCTTGCGTAGCCCTTCTGAAGTAGTTGTTCATCATAATTTTTTAGCTGAGACTAGCATCTCCTCAGATCTGCTTAGGTCATTTCCCTTCTCTTCAGGTCACGGGGATGCAAATAATCCTTCCTGTACCATGTTATAGGCAAGGTTTAGGTGGTTTTACAGTCATCTTTGTATTTCGTTCACAGGAATAAACTTCAGTAGAATCTCTGCAGCTCTTTAAGTGGAGCTGTGCACTCTGTGAAGATTGTTTGCATGATATTCTTTCAGGAAACACCACCTTCATCCATGATTGATAAAAACTGCTTTAGGCATGAGACTGTCTCAAAGGACACCTTATAATAAACATATTGCCAGCTCCCCTCAGGGTGACATTATAACACTGAGGTTTAACTGAAAAGACAAGCTAATTCAGGCTCAGATGGGTTCTAGCCACAACGAATGCTTCATTGTTCAACTGAGTATCTGAGCATCTAATTGAAATGGACATCGCTCAGAGCACAGTTAGTTTTATGAAAAGATTGAAGACCACAAAAGAGTGAAGTCCAGTACATATAATGTGGTTCCAAAAAAAAGCAAAAAGAAACAAAACATCTAGCTGCTGTGACTGGTTTTTAACTATCAGCAGCACTAGTTCATTTCTACTGGTTTTGGTTTTGCAGCAGGTACTAATACAGGCAGGATAGAATCACACAGTTTCTGAGTCTGGTTACTGACAGGTTGTCTTTTCTGTTTTAATTCAAACATACAATGGGGGCTATTCGAACAGAAGGAAATACTCATACAGTAAAACTAGCATCTTGCTCACCAGCTTTGCTTAACTTGGGACTTGTGCTGATTCACATGAAACTATCATTGAGGAAGAATACGGTGAAGTGTTGTAATTCTCATATGGTGAAACCAGTTAGTTCACCCTAAGGGTACTGAAATGTTTTCACAAACTGAGCTTAAGATTGGCCTGATTTGGTTCACCCTCATGCTTTCACATTGCTTGCTGTATTTGCCAGCTTTTGGACCCTAACATAGACTATTTGGGCGAAACCTAGACATCTGGCAAATCGTGGCAATCCCCCACCTCTCCTCAAGGCACTAGCTTGACGTGTGTGGGTGGACTGGATCAGTAGACTTTGACTGCCTGTGACAGGGAAGGGAAGAGGTTCCTCAGGTGTCTCTACATCATTAAAGAAGATAAAGAGCACTGGGAAAGGGTTTTGCCCCTTGCTTCCCATATCTTTTGTACAGTCCCAACTATGCTTTTTACCAGCTCCTCACTTTTAATGAGGAAACAAAACAAAAGTTTGATCGTCCTACACAAGTTCTGTTTCTCTTCTGGATGTTACATAAGGAAAAACATTTCCTATTCCACATGCCTTGCTTTTAAGCACCTGGGAAGATTTTTCTTACAGTAACTATAGTGGATAAACCACCCTACTTTTTCCCATGCTCTTTCATAAACATTGCACCTCTCCTCGGCAGGGATCCTTAATCGCATCCACGATTGTAGTAGCTGTGTGGTATTAGGTCCCACCTTATCTCTCCCAGGTCAGCCAGTGCAGCGGTATGGAACAGTGCTGAATGTAGAACATACTCATCTGGCTTTTGGTCATCTGAGTTATACTTCAATCTCGACATCTGACCATGATCAAATCTAAACTATTTGGATTAAACCCAGACATCAGCCTAATCTGTACCTAGAGTTGTATTTCCTGCTTTGGCCCATTCAGCTTTTCAGAAAAGATACAGCTAGATCAACCTGATCTGTCATTAACCAGGTGTGTCCAGTCTATTATTATGGGAGAGAAAAACTTGGTGTTGGGCTTTGGATGGAGAGAAGGATGACTCTAAGCAAGGCTTGAGCTTAATGAAGTCCTATTACAAGTTGTGCTGCCTGGCTCCAGCCCAGTGCTGCAGCTCCACCTCCATCATGTGATCCAGCATGTCAGACTAGCATCTGTCACATAACCAGATCCACAGGATCTCTTGTTGTACCTTGAGAAGTCTTGGAAAAATAAACAGTTCATCTCCTTAAGCCATTAGGGAGTCAACTGCCTGTTTACCACCCCAGCGGTGAAATAAGTGCTTGGGAGGTGAAAGAGACCATGGCACCACAGCATGACTTCACATGCCCAAAGTGAAAATTATACCCACAAAAACAGCCACTACAATTTTAAGCTTGGAGCATTCTCCAGATCTCTCATGGTTAATACTGTGGAATGTTCCAGCTGTGTTTGTAGTCACAAATGTAGGATGGAAAGCCAGTCCATAATTTTCTACCCACTGTTTATAAGTGCCGCATGTTCATAATGTGGGTTTTTCTTTTTGCTTCCCATTGTCTTGATATAGTCTGACTCAGATTTGGGGGTGGGGGCAGGGGGAGGGAGGAGGGGGTATTTTTAATGTTATTATACCGTGGGAGGAGGTTTTTTGTTTTCTTTATTTGCATTTTGTCTGTGTGGCTTATTTTCCAGAGTTACTTCTACAATGATGACACTTTTAACTTCAACTACGCCCAAGCCAAAGCTGCCATGGGCAATTTTAGTGAGGCTGAAGAGGTATGTATTTACTTTCTTTAAAAAACAACATCGGAGACATTTCCTACATGCTCCCCTCTTTCCTTCCTTTTCTCTCCCTCCAGATCTTCATGTTGGTTGAAAATATGCAGGTTGGGCGAAACATTATCTTCCCCTTCGTAGAGGAACTGAAACTGTCAGTGAACACTATTCAGAAAAGATTATTTTGCTAATCTTGTAATGTGAGGTATATGGGGAGTCATGCTGCTTGTGGTGCATCACAAGAGTGCTTGCAGCTATCTCTAATTGATCAAAGAATGCCCTCTTAATCAGATTTCCTACGCTTTGTCTGGGATCCCAGGCAGTCTTGTTGTGCAGACTGACTAGGGTGTGCTGAGTAAAAGACACTGAATAGTTAAGGACTTCTAGGTGTCCCTAGAAATTTGTGTTTAAAAAAAAAAATAAAAAATTTCTTCCTCTGGGAAATGTGGGTGGAAAGCAGGAAGTGCTTACTATCTTATTCAGCAGCATCCAGATGCAGCTGGAAGAGATTAACTTCTACACACAGCATTTTTTGTGTCTATGTGCAGTAGAAACTTAATTACAACTAAAATATGCAAAAGCAAATAGCTATTAGGAAGATGGAAGCAACGTTTTCCACAAGACCAGAAAGAAGACAAGCCAGGAAAAAAAAACAAACCCACAACCAACCATGTAGTCTAAAGTGAATCATATAAGTTTGGTTGGTTTGGTTTTTGGCTTTTTTGTTAGCTTTTTCCCATCTTTCTAACTTTTTAACTCTTCAGGTTTCTTAACGGTAGAGCACCCTCTGGGGTTTTTTCTTGGATTTTTTTTTTCTCCCCAGCACCCACCCCCTCAATTTCTGTTACCTGAAATTCTCTAAGTAAAATATCCAAGACTGTCAAGCAACATGGATATATATTTCAATTCACCTACCTTAATTTAGTTACCATAATGAAAATGTAGGTGAGTATATTAAAATTATGCTAGCAGGCTATGCTAATAAAAACGTTAATGCTATAAGTAAGCTTTAGCTAGAGTCCAGCAACAAAGAAACACAGAGGTGTAAACTGCTGTTAATCCACAGTTTTCCTCTTATGTACTTAAAAATGATTCTATGTAAACTTGTTATGTAGCAAATAACAGGATTATGTAATTAAATTGATTAGCCTGTCCTACTGTCTGATCTTTGCCTGTGATGACACTTTCAAATAAAGATCACCCTTCCCTAGTGTCTCATAAACTCCACATATAGCATTTATTAACTTATTAAAAAGCTTACCTCCCTGGACATAATGAAATAAAACCTATGATAAAGTATTACTTACACTGATAATGCTGCTTCTTTTTTTCTTTTCCCCACCCCCAAAATTAGAGGGTCAGCAATGTGTAACCAATAAAAATGGCAGTAATTTGTAGAACTCACTGTTCCAGTACATATATCTGCTCCTATAAAAGTATTTTGAGTTTTGCCAGTAGCATCCTAGTATAGTTACAAATATACCTGCAGAGAGGCATAGAAGGCATAACTACCTTTTTTTTTTTTCCCGCATACGAGTAGAGCCAGAGTACATTTTAAAATGTATGACTTCCCCACACACATCACTTTAGATGTAGAATGTAATAAACCTGTATTTGTACATTAAGTTACAAAAGACAAATGTTTTGCCTCGGAACCTTACTGAAACCAAAATGGTAAGAAATGGCTTATTGCTGACCTGGAATGATCTCTGTCATGTATGGGGAGGAAAGGCTCATCTATATGTGAAACTTCTGGTATTTCAAGAAGATGCTAATGTAATTGCTTGCTTCGCTTTCTAAACAAACACGTTCCAAATAGCTTTTCCCACAGGCCCAGTGTTCCTTTGTACTGTTTGTGTTGCATGGCCACCCACTGGCACTTGTTCAGAGCAGGCTGCACCCTCCGCCCAGCCTGGCATTTTGAAGCCACAGAAGTCCCTCACTGAGCATGGCACTGTTTGAATCCTCCACCTACACGACACAGAGAGATGCCCCAACACTGCGCTCTTCTCGTGAAGCAGTTGCTCATGCGGCTTAAGCCTCAGCTGCATGTTGAAACGAGGCAGGTCTGCCTTCTGTTTGTTTAAAAGTACATGCATGTATAATCTTTTATTTTCCTTCTTCCTGCAGGTGTTCCTTTTGATCCAGAGTGAGAAGATAAAGAATGATTTTGTTTACCTTAGCTGGCTAGCTCGCTGCCGTGAGTCACTTTTCTCTCCACATTGCAGAATACAGATCCTCCTCTATTGCATCAGTCTTGGCAATCCAGTTTCCTAATTGAATTTAATGTTGTAGGTGGATTCAGGACTATGAAAGTGAAAAGCTGATTGCAGTAGTTACAGTGTGGGTGGTTACTGCACCTTTCATACATCTGGCTTTAGTAAGCAATTACTGCTTCAGTGCAGTGCTATTGTAGTTCCATCAATGCAGTTATGTCCTAACCAGTGAACCTTTTTCTTCTCAGTTGTTTACTTAGTTGCTTGAGTGAAGATTTTCTATCTTAAAAGACTGAGTTACAAATCTAAAATGTTCAGAGTAAAATACAAAGTAGAAGCATCTGTACTGGGTCAGGCCCAAGGGTCTCTCTATTGCCATGAGTAGCCAATGTCAGATGTCTAAGAGGAAGAGAAGAATCAGGCAAGCACACACGGTGTTTTTCTTCCTACCACAGTACTCTGCATGTTCTCCAAACTCCTGTGCCTGAGGGATGTCCTTTATAATCTCCAGCATGTTTTTTCTCCCAGAAACTTTTCTATTCTTTTCTTGAACCCAGGAAGCTTTTACTATGTTTAATATCCTCTAGCAAATTTTATTTAGTTTTTCTTAACCAGTTTTTAAAACATTGCAGAGTGCACCGCAGTACAGATAAAGCTACAATGCAGTACCCTGTGCAAAATAGCATAGAGGTATGCTTTTCTAATGACTCAAGTCTGAGACTCCCCAGGCTAATTTGTTTTCCTTACAGTGCCTCAATACAAAAATGTTCTCCTATCAAACAGTTTTCAGTAGTTGTACTTGGAATGCAAATATGTACATTTTGGGACATTATGCCATATTGCAGATGTGGTCGACATCTCTAATGTGATCTTTCCAGACAGACATATCGTACCTATGGATGCCTATCTATGACTGTTTTAGGTTATGCCAGTTTGTTTCCTTTTTCATTAAGCTGCAGTACATGGTTGTGTCTGAGTGCTTTATATGTGAATGGTTTATGTGATTTTTTTTTTTTGATTTTTTTTTTTTTTGGATGAAAGAACTCCTGTTGCCAAGGTAATTCACGGTTGTTCAATAGATAGCATTCATCCCTTTGATTCTGTGCTATAGTAGTTCTTTGACATACATCTGGGGATGCAGAACTCTTTGAAGGTGCTACTTATACAATAAGAAGAATTAACACCGTGTTATCAATTAAATGTTTTCTAGCTCTTTTATAGAATTTACTATTTATTCTTGAGTGTGCCTTTTGCCATTCTGAATTCCTGCTGAAGTTTCAGTAGAGCTGCTGTACTCTTCTGTGTCTGTCTTAAAATTTTGATTTTTCATTCCCAAACAGCTGCTGGAATTCTTTGAAGAAACAACTGCTCAGTGATGAATGTAGTTATCTTTTTGTGTCAAGTATGTAAATTACTATTAGATCCTTCTGGATGAAAGCTGCTGTAGAAGTTGCAAAGTATTATAATACTTTCTTGTCAGAGTATGATTAGGTATTGAGTCGTAAACAATTCAATGCTGAAGTATTTCCAAAGGGCAAGAAGTACCAGTATCTTTTTTTGGATGCTGGACAGTATTTTTTGTTTAATATTATTGTACTATTTATACCCAGTTCTTCTTGAAGAGAAGTTAAAAAACCCACTGAATTAGCACAATACACCATTTCTCTAGATAGATGGGTTGGTGTTTGGAAATGAAGAACTGGCTGTTTGCCACTGTGTATGGTATCTGGAGCTGATGAAAGAAAAATCTGATTTGATGTCTTGCTGCCTCCTAAATGAGAAGTGTCTATAAATCCTGTGATTTGGTGTTACATGTTTATTGTTGATGACTGCTACACATTCTACAACAGTCCCTCTTTCGAAAGAGTACAAGAGTGGTCCATGTGTGAACAGACTTGAAAAAGAAAGGAAAGCTTTATTTCATTTTCTTTCCTCCCAGTACTTGAATGAGTCTGGAATTACCAATATCAACCTCAGATTCAACAGAATGGATTCTTATATCCAGAAAATCACAATTTTGGAACTCTTTGTGTTCAAACACCCCGGTAGAATTTCCACTAGCTGAGATGGAAGATTCGGATTCTTTTATTTCCATTGTGTATAGTAGTGATGTTTAAAGTAAGACCGATGAAAAATTCTAGTCATATAGGTAAATTTAAAACCAGCGCAAAATCTCAGGAATTTAGAAACATTTTTTTCTAGTGGACACATAATGACAAGCTTTGTTATGCTTGGAGGGGCTTTGCTCCCCCACTCACCCCCCTTTTGGTTTGTAATGAATCATGGGAGTTGAATGTTTAGATTGAGGTGGGCACCAAGTATTAAAGATCTCAGTTCAATGCCAATTAATTTTTTTCTGTGTGTAAAAACACATAATCCCAAATCTCACCATCTAAATGGAATGCCACACTTCATTGTCCTGCATAAAATAACTTCTCTAGTGCTTTTCTTTCTGTTCCTTCATAACATCTGAAATCATGAGAGTTGTGCTTATTGCTGCATCTGTGAAATACAAATTGAGATGTAAATTTAATAGTTATTCCTCTTGACAATGGTATTCTCTGAATTGGCTATCACTATTAAGGCAGAAGATAAAGACAAGTTTCCCTTCCCATCCTTATTCTCACAGAGTGAGGCATGTGTTTACATTAAGCAAAGGAATTTAGGAACATTTATTCCACCCGCCATTGAGTATTGTGTGTGGCATGTTCTTTTCACAATCCCAGCTTTTTGTTGTTATTGCAGATATTATGAATAAGAAACCGCAGTTGGCCTGGAAGCTCTATCTGAAGATGGAGACCTCAGGGGATTCCTTCAACCTATTGCAGCTCATTGCAAATGATTGCTACAAAGTGAGTCTTCTCTTTAGAACTGTGTATATGGCATGTTAATTCAGTAATTGTACCAAGAGGCATTTTCTTGATACTTTCCATCAGTGTCATCACTAGTGAACTTTCTTTTATAACGGTGGGATGTCTAATAATGTTGGCAAGGATTAATCAGTATTTTAACCTACAAGCCTTCTTGGTGGACAGCCCACTGATTTAAAATGTTTGTAAATTATGGCATGCTTGAGCTATCGATAACTATAACAGTTTTTTTTCCTATTAGGGATTCATTGTTGGTAGAAATGACAAGAAATTTTTAAGAAAAAAAAAATCTAGCATAGATTCAGCGAGGAGCCTCATACTGCATTGTTTTTCTGGGGCTGTTATTTTTTCCTTAAAGCTTTTAATGGCAATGGGAGATAGCTCCTTTGTTAATCATAAGAAATGGAAAGAGAATTCCCACAACTACTATTCCATTACCCAGGCGGGACAAAGAGATGCAGGGTGTGTGTAGTCATTAGGAATAAAACTACTCAGAAAAAATGGTGAGCTTAACTACTAACAGTGGGATCCCTGCTAACACATAACAGTTCTTTTTTTGAACCTTTTCTAGATGAGGACTTTTAAGGACATGAGGTTAGACTAAGCTGTCTAACATTTTTCAAAGCCAAGCTAGACAAGATAGTGGCCACTTTAGTAGGGATGCTCTGGGCATTTCAGAACAAGTTAAAATATATGCTACCTTACTTGTACTAAGCATCTAGGTTGTGTTTGCTAGTTCTGATGCTCCCTGCTAATAAACTGCTGGCACACCTCCAAATTCTAGTTTATACAAAGCTACGTTAATAGCGAAGAGGTCTTGGGAAGCTAGTTACAATTCTGCCTGAATTCCTAACATCTCATTCTTCAAATGGTGCCTGTACACAGTGAGACTTAGTTTTGATTCAAGTTTTTTTTGCTCTTCTGCAGAGCGTGGAAAGAAAACCCACATGAGAGCTTCATCTGCAAAAGGGATGTAGAAGCACAGAAAGAAAACTTGTTTGAGAGGATTGTAAATGACACTATAGGAGAAAGAAAAATTGGTTGTCTTATGCAGAGTACCGCTGTGCAAGATTTCAGTAGACAATAATAGGATGCTGTATTTGGCATCCTCTGCCATCTACATGGATGTTTGCACTGTGTTGGGACCTAGAGGAGTAGCAGCTCAATGACAGGAGAAAAGGATGTTCTTTGGAAAAGTGTCATCCACTTTTCAGAATGTAGTGACCAGAGCCAGAAGGTGGACTGAAGTTATTTGGGGAGCAACCGTTTTAGATTTAAATTAAATGTAGACTATAAAGACATATTGTACTTTTGTGATTGTGCAAATACAGTTCACTCTTTTAAGAAAGCAGGTGTGAGAAGAAAAGCAACACAGATAACAGGTGTAGAGCTCATGGAGCTGATGCAGCAGAGCCTAATGCATTGAATACACAAGAGTTTGCAGTTATTAGCATAGGCTTGTTAGTGATACAGTGACCAAACTTGCTATCACGGAGGAAAAATAGCAAACTGAGTCCTATTGGAGAACCTTCCAATGGTTTTCAGTTCAGCCAAGCTCTCCAAAGACCAGCAATATCCATATACCATCTGTAACATTCTTTTTTGCTGCTTTTGTGCATCTGACAAAGTAACATGTTCTCAAAAATCCTACGAAACACATATCTGAAAGTCAGAAAATGTACCCTGTGATCTCAAAAGCATTCTTCTAAAACTGAGCGAATTATCTCTTGCACATCTTTCAAGTATTCAATCCACCATCTCACCCTAAAAGTCTTGTTGCTCAAGCAAGGGGCTATGCTTCTGGTGTTGCCCACAGCTGCAATTTGTGAAAGTGAGTTGATAATCAGACCTTATGTAAAATCTCTCTCTAGACCATTTTACGTCTCATTTAAATCAGTTGATTACTTCGCCTAAATTCTTCTCAAAACCTTATTGTACACTAGAGGAGAAGCAGCTCTACGCTTTGCATTTATCTAGAGCTCTTACAAACAACACTTACAGGACTAAATTTTTCAGACTAATTATGTGTCTATGTATGGCTATGACTATTCCAAAGACCATGGGATTTAATTTAAAAAATTACTAGTGTAATATTATAACTCATCTTTCTACATTACCAGCTCTTTGTACCTCTTCCACTAAATGGCAAGGCCCATGTTGTTTGAATTTCTGTAGCATTTTCCAGTTGTTTCTGAAACTTCGTGTTATTTTGGAGGTCCACAGACAGCACCATGTCTGTAACTTCAGAAGGCAGTGGCACTGGGCTTCACTCCACAGAATGCTCAATGAACATGGATGGAGTAAGGCCAACAGTGTCCTGAGAGTAGGTGTAGCTGGGTGCCCCGTTGCTATGCTGATAGAAGTTGTTCAGTGAGGAAGCTGGGATACAGGACTTCTGGTTAATTTCTTGCTGCTTTTCACACGATAGCTCATTTTATCCATAGAGGGAACAGCACATGACTTGGGGTGAAGAATTTCCTGCTTTTATGTCAGATAGAAGGAGGACATTAAACTGGTATCTGCTTAATTGAACTAGATAAGATGCCAATTTGGAGTATTCATTTTTTTCTTTTTAGCTGATATATGTGACACTCTTTATACTCACTGTCTTTATTCCCATCCATTTAAGTGTTTGCCAGTCATCCGTGGTTAAAATCACCATTTATGTGAAGAAAATGGAATTATTACTCATTTAAAAGACATCCAAATATGTCTCTCTGACCATCTCTACATGAGGAAAAGTGGTTCTGTTTTCAAATGTTTGGACTAATTTGAAGTTGATATTCTATCAAGGATTTTGTTATAGCCTGTGCAACACTGGATAGGACACCTAATAAAAAAGAAGTTCTGTAAGCTAGTGTTATCTCTTTATGATGAAAACAACAGTGCTGATTGTTGCCAACTAATAAAGTTCACAGTGCAGTTTGTCTGTAATATGTTCAAAAACGTAGACCAGTAATATTATAATACCACCTGTTCCCCTACATAGAACTGAAATGTGCCTGTTCTGTGCCACTTGCTGCATGCAGAAAACCAGGAACATGCACATTGCTTCTGTGACTTCCTGCTGATTTCAGAAAACTGAGCTCAAAATTTTTAATTCCCTTTTGAAAGATGGCCAAATAGTCGGGAATAATGTTTCACTTTCTATGCAGATGCGTCAGTTTTACTATTCAGCCAAAGCATTTGATGTTCTGGAGAGACTGGACAGTAATCCTGAATACTGGGAAGGCAAGAGAGGTGCTTGTGTGGGTGTCTTTCAAATGATCATAGCTGGCCGAGAAGCAAAGTGAGTATTCTCTGTTGTATCTGAATTTATTTTGCTCTCTTCCTATTTCCAGTTAGCTGTAAGCCAGGATCATAATCTTAGCTTTAGGAATACGTATCCTCTTCCACTTCTTTATGGACCTTTCAGAGGACAGACACTCTGGCCAGTGGTTCCGTAAGCAGCGTTCAGTTTGAAGTGTATCTTCCATACCAACAGTTATAGAATATATGGTGGAGAATAACTTACCAGTGAATGCTATGAACTGAAGGAAACAAAAATACATTAGTCATTATACTAGGAAGAGCAAGTTATAAATGTAGTATGTTCATGAGCTGAGGGAAAAGAAACCTCATTTCGTGTTGATGGCATAAGAATGGAAAACTGTCCCATGACGTTTTAAGGTTTGTAGAACAAAACTAAGGAAACATTTACTCAGTGCTGCTGGAAAGACGCAATTTCTCTAAAAAATGAGTAGATGAGACTGTGGTTTTTGTTTTCTGGAGGCACTGTCCTTATCAGACAAATATACTTACTTGGTGAAAGCCTAAAGGAAATTATTTGCATTACCAATAATTTTACTTTTGGCCCATTTCACTGGATGGGAGAATGAGAGAAAGTGGTGAGGCTGTATTTAAGAACTGTTCCCCTCGTGAATATTCCACTGTGATGCCAGATGGCCATTCTCCCCTGGCCAGAGTTGCTGTTTCATACCTGACTGGTAAATGTGTATCTTGGCTTCTACATCTTCCTTGTATTCCCGTCTCTGCTGGAATAATCTCATTAACTGCTGCACCCTTCAAGTGTCCTTTTAGCAATTACTGCAGTAGATGCAGTAAAATACACACAGCATGCCTGTTTTTCAACATGCAGAATAGTTCATGCTGTAAAGTAGCTAGCAAACTGCAGCTTCATACTGGTTTATCCTATTGGTAATATTCATTTCCATGTTATTTGTATTTATATGTAGGTGCTTTGACAGCATTAAGCTGGATGCTGCCATACTGAAGAGTAGCAAGTAGAATTAAAGAAAAAAAAGTTTACTTTGTTCTGGGGAACTATTTTGCAAGAGTAAGGATTTCTATATAAATCCACCTGTGCGCACTGAACTCCAAACTAATTACGTTTTACTGTTTGGTTTTTTTTTTTTTAATTCTAAATTTATCTCCTTGTTGCAATTGTATACAAGACTTTTTGGGTGGGTTTTTTTGTCCCCTGGGATCCTCATCTACTGTACATTTTTACCTACTCCTGCTCTGCAGATGCATGGACCTCTCTAAGAACCACGTTTTGCAAAATAGTTTGGATGTGGGTAGTTGTTTTTTGTATCAATTGAGTCTTACCTTCATTTAAATCTTTGCTTTTCACCTCTGTAGAGAGACTATACGAGAAGTACTTCATCTTCTGAAGAGCACTGGTAATTCTCAAGTAGAATATATTGTCCGCATCATGAAAAAGTGGGCCAAGGAGAACAGAGTCGCTGTTTAATTCAATGTCACAAAGTGAACCAGGTCGGTTACTATTGTGTATGTGTGTGGGCGGCTGTAAGATGTGGGACTTAGTTTTGTGTGTGCATTCTGGGTATGTCCTTCCTTGCAGGACTTTAGACGATCAAGCAGGTTGACTCAGCTGAACAACAGCGTAGTGCAGTGAGATTGCAAAATATTCAGCAAGTTTGGGGTTTTTTTTAAATAAAACTTTATTGGTACTTTTTCTGTTGCACCACACACTATTCCTCATTCAAGGTTTCAGTTATTTAGTAGTAATTCCAACTGTCCAGAAGTCAAAGTGCTCCTCAGATGTTTCCCACATTTCTGCACAGGTGTTTCTGGACCGCTTTGTGGGGTTTTCTTCAGCAAGCTTTCTGGCCTCTGGAGAAGACCTTGTTA
Organism: Tringa tobata; assembly: GCA_033628505.1. NCBI lineage: Eukaryota > Metazoa > Chordata > Aves > Charadriiformes > Scolopacidae > Tringa > Tringa tobata. The sequence continues at coordinate 772,569 of JAHREE010000202.1, forward strand.
AAAGACTGAGACAAATCTACTTCAGCAAGCGATGGAATGTGGCAAGTAGAGAGGATGATGGATACATCCAAAAGCCAGTACTAGGGTATCAGATAATAGATAAAGACTTCTATATTTTACCTGTTTGTGGTAAAATACAAACTATATTCTGAGCACTGTCCTTTTCTGGACATATCTCAATAACTAATACCTTCATTTTTTTATTTTTTACTATAAGGATTTTTTTCTCTCTTACCATTATTTCTGAAAATGAGTGTTAATCAGCCCAAAATGCTAACTTGCAAAGTAGCTTATTTGCTTTCTAGGTTGGTAGCAAAGCATGACGGTACCATCTTTTTCAGAGCATGGAGATCTGACTGACTGTATTTGAGGTTTGACACTCAAAACATTTATTCATGTTAATATAATTCATGTAAGTAATCCATTTAGTTTAGCAATCTGATGGATAAAAGAACTGGATGTTTTGAATAATTTTCTTCAGCATTTACCACTCCCATTAGCAATACATTTATTATACTTTTGGATTTATTATACTCTCCTGTTTTTTTTAAAGAGAACAGTTCAGGGAATATATAATTCTAAAAAAAAGGCCACAGTTGTAATATAGAAATGTATTATATGCTTTGTAGTGAAAAACGTTTGCATATTATTTGTAAAAGGAAAACTCACATTTTGTAAATTTGTAAAATACTTATAATGTATTTTTTTATCTTTTGGGGTGGAAACTCAGAATACTGTATTCCCTAATGTCAGTGCTTTGATTAAAGCTCTTAATTGAATCCACAGTTGAATTCCTGTTGGTCTGTGTTGCTTCATACAGCAGAAGTTGAAATAGTGTATTCATTTTGCTGTGGAAGAGGGCAGATTTGTGACTGGTCATTACATGCATGTATAGTAATCAGCTGAAGGTAAGCCAATGGCCTTGGTCCCGATTTTATGGTAGTTTGCTGAAAATAAGAAGGCTGAGTGTGTATGGAACATACACACCTTTCTCCCATATAACATGTCAGTGTTTATACTGCTTTAAGCAAAAACTGCGGGTATCATCATTCATGTATCTAGAAGTACATTGATAGTTGTGGCTACTTTCATTTACATGCATTTACATCTAGAAAACTGATCCATCATACTAGCAACAGTAATAGAGTCTTTTCGGCAGGGGCAACGTCACACTCATTCAAAGTAGGTGTGAAAGGAGCAGTCTTTTTACTGAAAGCAGTTACAAAACACATTTCACTTGTAAAAGGTGTTTTTCTTTTCCCTCCCAGTTTAATTAACTTGGAAACAGATCGAGAATACAATTATGAGTCTTAGTACAAAAATGCAAAAAATCACATTGGTGGCTTTGTAGCAGATGTTAAATGCATCTAATTACTCCCTTTATTGAAGCTTAACCTGCAGGAGACCTGAAGAGCATCCAAATCCATTGCAGACCATTTTACATGTTCGTTGAGTGATAGAATGATTTAGTTGGAACAGACCTTGAAGATTATCTAGTTCCAATGTCCCTGGCAGGGACACCTTCCACTAGACCAGGTTGCTCAAAACCCCATCCTGCTTTCAGGGATGGGGCATCCACAGCTTCTCTGAGCAACCTGTTCCAGTTGCCCCTCACAGTAAAGAATTTCTACCTAATATCTAACCTAATCTACCCCTTGTCCTGTCACTACACTCCATGATAAAGAGTCCCTCCCCATCTTTCCTGTAGGCCCCTTTCGGTACTGGAAGGCTGCTATAAGGTCTCCCTGGAGCCTTCTCTTCTCCAGGCTGAACAACCCCAACTCTCTCAGCCTGTTTTCATAAAAGAGGTGCTCCAGCCCTGTGAGCATCTTCCTGGCCCTCCTCTGGACCCATTCCAACAGGTCCATGTCCTTCTTATGCTGGGGACTCTACAGCTGGACACACTACTCCAGGTGTGGTGTCACAAGAGCAGAGTAGAGGGGCAGAAACACCTCTCGTGACCTGCTGGCCAGAGAATCTTCTGAAATAAGTGTGATGGCATTGCAGCATAAGGGCTTGGGAACTAATTCTTTGTCTGTGACCAGTGAAGAAGTTTTTGAAAACCTCACCTTTATTCACTATAGTCACAAAGTCATATTTGTTGTGCTGAATAATGTGGGTTTTAGCACAATGCATTTTACTGACTGGTGGTAATAAAGCTTTTGTCATTTAAAACATAAAGAACAGAGGACAGCAAGACTTTGCCTTGAACAGTGATGAAATAAAAGATGTATTGCATATTGCCCTAGCATTTAGAGTCTTGGTAATGGAACAGATAAGTAGGTACTATTAAAATACAGAACAAGAAAAGTGCTGAAATGTTGGTGTTTATTTCACCTTAGAAATACATCCTAAGAACATCTTCCATTGTTTAATTTTAGATCATATTCAAAGAACAGTGGTGTGAATAGGAGTTAACTCAGGTAGAGTTAACAAAATTTTATCCCTGCCCGTTTCCACATTTTCCTGAAATGTGGAAATGTAAGGAATCAAGGTGCTCTAAACAGGACAGCTAGGAGTGAAGGGAGATGTGGAAAAAAAGCAGCAACAAAAGTGATGTATGCAGAACAAGCAGGCAATGAAGAATGCATGTGCAGAGTCAGGGAAACAGGTAAGTTTATTGGGTCAGGAGTAAGTGCACATAAAATTGAAACAGTGGCATTTCAGATAATGTAGTGGAAGAGAGACTAAGGCAGAAAGAAATTGCTGCATCATTAGAATTTCAAGGAAGAGTATGGAAAATACAGTTATTTCTTATGCTCTGAATAAGTATCTGATTCTGGAAAATAGGCTCTAGAGAGTGCACAGAAGGTACTGTGCTAGCAATCATATAATTAATAATGACTGATAGAGAAAGCCAAACCTGAAACAGTGTGTAACTGCTCTTAGTTGGGTGCTGACCCATTCCTGATAGAGAAGGAAGATGACCTTTAATTAAACTTGTTAATACCTGAACAATATTTATGTCAGTAACATCTAAGTGAATTACACTGCAGGGGAGGACGTTTACCCTGTCTGTTGCTGCAAGTGAGTTCCAGGATAACATCCGCTTTGGCCCACATCTGAACTGACCCAATATAGCAGCAACCCTCTTGGATTAATTCTGGAATCCAGCATATAACTTCTGAGCGCAGTAACAGCTGGAGCCAAGTAATGTACTGAACTGGAGGTGGTAAGTTCATTGTGAAGGAAAAGTCATGTCGTGTTCCAACTCTGTGGGCTGGGAGCAGGCATTTAGGTTTATGTGGTTATTGCAGCTTGAAGATTGCTCGTTGATCTTCATAAGAAGGTTGTCTAAGGTTGAATAAGGAACTTGGCCATTAACTAGTAAGGCACAAAATAAACAATTAGATGTGTAGCTGTTGCTACATGTAGCTGCACTCAATGGGAGCTATGCATACATTGAGGAACACATCTGGGTTTTGCCCATTGGTTTACTGTTTAACCAAATTTTCCCTGTATTATATCCAGAAGTAATTTCCAACCACTCTTTTTTTGAGTTTCATTTCCAGACTTCCCTCTCTGCAAGATGTTAGACTTCATCTGCTAGCTTTTGTGTTGAATCTAGTACTTGGATTTCCATAAAAAATATTTGCCAGAAAAAATTAAGAGTCTTAATTTGACGGTGGATAATGAAAAATCCATAGTTTTACTTTGAAATTTATTCAAATGATTAAATTGCCTTTGCTCTTTTAGAAATTGCAGTTTAATTCTAAATTCAGCCTTGCTTGGCCTTGTTTTCTAATATTTGATTCTTCCAATGTTCATCTTTGCTGTTAGTCATTGAAGCCTAGCATTCTTTTGTTTGGCTTGGTTTTTTGGTGGTTTGTTGTTTTGGTTGGTTTTTTTTCATTTTTAGATATGCATAAGCTGCAAGCAAGTCACCTCTGTCTGTATTAAAGATGGCATCCCTTGCAAGGATATTTTCCAGGCTGGAACACTGGCAATCAGTTTGTCAACAGATTTTTTTAAAAACAACATGGCCATGTAGCACTAGGCATAATTTATCACTGTATGTGACACTGGAATACGCTCCTCCGTGCTGCTACTTACTTTTCTCCTACATATGTACTCAAAGACCGCATTCACCCTTTTTACCATATTATCACAGGGGGAGTTTGCATTAAATTGCTTCTCAACTGTGACATGACATCAAATTTTTTTCCAGAACTGGTATTTTCCAGGGTACAGTCTACCCTTCAGAAAAGACAGCCTACCCTTAGCTCTACAAAAAATTTTTTTTTTTGAACGGGCTCATTTTTTCAGCTTGTGCAGATCACTCTGTGTGACTGCCTTATCCTCACTAACTACTGGTCTGTTTCTCTGCAGCGTTTTATTACCTCTATTTTACATCTGTATCTAGATCCCCAAGGGATAAATTGGATCGCCCATTCTTCCAGAACCCCGCTAAAGTAAACCCCAAACATTCTATTAATGATGACTGATGGTTAGTTTTCATCATTTGTCATTCTCAACTTATTTTACATGTACCTTATGGATACTGTATTATGCTATTTTTTTAAAATTAGGTATATGATATTAGAAATGTATGTATTGCATTTGTATAACTGCAATATTGTTGTGTTCAGCTAAACTTGTAAAAGATCCATGTCATGGGAGCCAATACTTCCCATTCATTCTTTCTAAGATGAACCTTAGAGCATCCCAGAAAGATTGATGAAGTCCAGTTGTTCAAGGCTGCTTGCAGAATTTGAAATAACTTTTTTTTATTTTTTCCCACTGTAATCACATTTAGAAACTATACACCAAAAGCTTACCTTTGACTTTGCAGAGTTTAAATTTTCATTTGGAACAAATAAAGCAGGCATTTCACATCTCTGGGCAAGGGACAGTTCCTAAATTCCTTATGGGTCATCTTAATTGATGAATTACACTAGCATCTATTTATAGATTTTAAAATAAAAATCTATATTTAGTAAGAGCTGTGACTTTTGAGAAGACACAGTATATTCTTAAAATGAAAAAGGAAGTTCTGTTTCAATTCATACTTACACATTGTATTGCGCTTAGTTGCTCCACGGTATATTATTCTTAGTAATTATTTAAGAGAATTTAAAATAATAAATGCAGTAAAATAAGTAGTGGTCTTTAAAATGTTTTTACAAGTAGATCTTCGAGAACCTGAGATTTGAGTTACTTTGACAGAAAATATGCTATGGGTAGCTTTCAGTAGTTCTCAGATACAGCTAAATCTAACTGAAAGGTGTGATACTACCTTTGCTGTTGGCTCTGAATTGCACTTCCGTGGACCGAGGAATTGCAGTGCTTTTTTGGAGTCCTCAAACTACACTTTAAGCTGGCCCTTAATTAAGGAAGAGTGATGAGCCTCAGACTCCGCCATCTGTTCCTTGATCACTGTAAGCAACTTCCATGTGGGCAGTTCTGTGAAAAACCACACACAACAATGCAGAGTTATATAATATACAATAACACATTTTAAGAATACATGTAATAATGTTGAGATGGTTTCTGTCACATAGAAAAGAACCGTGCTTCAGTTCTAACAGTTACATTGTGCATCGTAACAGCCATAATTTTCTTTGACAATTTTGTCCTGCTTAAGCGTGATGGGATAATTATGACTCTGTACTCTAAAGCTACTGGTAATCTTTCCCTTGCCTCACATCAGTGGGTGAGGCCATTATATGGGTAGCCATTATGTGACAAAACACAATATCCTACTTTGCAGAGCTGGTGAATTAATTCATATCACATGAAGTAAACGTATCTCTCGACTGTCAATCCATGTGTGACAGCTGTGTCCAAGAAAACTTTAGAAAAATTAAATTACAAAATTAGAAAAACCACTAAACCACGTCTTAAACTGCCTGGTAGGTTCCCAGTACTAATAGTTATCATAATATTGGTATTCTACAAGTTCAGTCTTTTGTCTGACTTATTCATGATGCCACATGTGCTGAACTTAGTCATCCCTGAGTAAACTAGGAAGTTATTTGTTTATATAAAACAATGGTGGTTTTTGCCACCATTTAAAGGCAGAAGAGCTATTTTCAAGTCCCAGCAAAGTTATTTCTGAGGCAAGTTTTACAAGACTTCCCGTTCAAGTTTGAGTAGTTGTTCCCAAACAGGTTCTGTGGCCGCATCCGCTTTTCATTCCTGCACGTTCTCCTTCCCCGCCGAGTGTTTTCCCTTCCCGTCTACACACCAACGTGACTGGCCTTACAGGACTACCACGAGGTACTGCCAAAGTACTACCCGCTTCCACGTACCTCTACCTCCTCTCGCCCCACCTCTCAGCATTTCTCACCTGGCTCTGCCCAAGATTTGGGCAGGGTCGTAGAATACGCTAAGTCCTACAGAAGACTAGAAGTCAGCACGACACCAAGAAATAACTCAGTCTCTTAAAACGGTGAGGAAGTATTCGGCTAAGTACTCAATACTGAGCTAAATCTGACTAAAAAATTACTGATCAGCATAAGCGGGAATTCTTTTAAGGCCAGGAAAATGACACTTGAAATAGAGCTGTCGTACAGAAAACATAGTTTGTTTTCACAAGCATTTCCGAAACGTAGCATCCGCTCTGTTCTTACAATCATCACTGCTACTGCTGCTGTTCTACGCTTGTTTTAATATGCTCAAAAACCTTGAAATTTCACATGTCTTCTCAAAATACAACTTGAGGTGGCAAGAAAACAGAGTTTAATAAAATTCCATTTGTCTATTTAAATTATTCATGTATGGAAAATCGTTTTTCATAAGTAATTTTTTCAGATGCTATTTTTAATGCTGTGGCAACTCAAAAGCGGCTTTGTGTTGAATCTGCAAGCTCGGTGTGTAGTTAATTCTCAGTGATGAATATGTGCTTTGCTTTTTGAAGGCAATTTGGCTTGAAAATAAAATCATGGAAGTATGAAAATGCTGAACTGCACATGCAAAGTACGCTTCTGACTATTCTGATGGTAAGCTTGTATAAATGTTAAAAATGTGGTAATTTGTTTATGCAATCACCCTCAGCTGTCTGTGATAATGTGCACTTATTGAGATGTAGAACTTCATACAAGTAAAAGCAGCTTCCAAAGTGCTGAGAGGCGTTGAAAAGTATGGTTAGGAAACTGGAGCTTTTGTAAAATCAGTCTGAAAGTCAAAGGAGGAACTAGAGAAAAAAAATAAAGAAAATTTCTCCAAGGTAAAATTCCTCCAAGGTCACAGCCGAATATTATGTTGTATGGCTTTATGATTCCTACGAGGTTGCTTTGCAATCTGCATATGGTTAACATTGCTTGACAGTTGTTTCCTGAAGAGTAACTATACTTATTTTTAATATATTACAGTATTTAATAAATGAAATAATTTTCTGAGAATTGTTAAAATATTTGAATTTCACTAAAAAGCAGAAAATATCGCAGTGTTGAGTGACCAAGGCTGGGCTGGCCTGTGATCTGACCCGGCTCCGTTTTCATGGGCGCTCAGAGAGCGTTTGTGTTGTCCTAGGTCAGCACTCACAAGAAAAACCCTCAGCAAGAGCAAATCTCTGGCACATTAGCTTTTGTGTTGCCGAGAATTACTCCCAGACCCTTTTACCTCATTAAAGGGCATTACTACTGCTTTTAGTGTAGAAATTGCCATTCAAGCTGAGAATTCCCTCCCCGGCCTGATCTTTCTTATTGGTGTTACAGGTGGGTGGGGCAGCTATTTGAAATTGTGACTCATATACTCTTGTGTGTTTTTAATTACTACTGGAAGAATAAAACCAACAGAGATAAGACAATAGCCTGACTCCAAAGTTTCAGACAGGCTGGTAATCTTCGGCTGCCTCCAGGGGTGCTGGCCTGATGGAACAGGCTTTTCATCGGAGATTAGCATCCAATGCTGCAAGTATCTTTAAAGAAATGGTGCAAATGAGGGGAAAAAAAAAAAAAGAGGGACAGCTCTCCAGAGCACATAATCACTCCCAATCTCTGTAAATATCTAGGTTTTTCTACACTGTTAAATGAGCAGGTGTGAATCATAAAAGGGCTGCCATTAAGGAAATCTATTCTTTCCAAAGGCAGCTCCCTTTCAGTTTTAAACTCGGTTTAAGTGACATCGTTAGACACAATCAACATGTGACAGGCAGATGCTCCTCAGCTTAAATTTCTTCACCAGTTTGTTGAATGCCACTCCCTTTCTACATATTTGTATTTTTAATGAAAAAGAAAAAAAAAGGTTTTGTGTGTTACTGGGTACTCCTCCACAAAAATCTCTTCTGTTTTTCTTGCTTTTCTTGCTATTCTTGCTATTCTTTATATTGACAAGAAAATTCTATTATTTTAGCTAAGAGGTTATTTTATCCTTGGTAATTCAATGGTTTTAAATTTCTTGTGACCACGTAGAAAGTATCTAATTTTTTGCATTGGTTTCTTCCTCCTTCTTAGAAAAGTAAAAGGTCTACCTGCAAGTAGGAATTTCCTGGTGATTTTAGACTTCAAACTCATCTTCACTGCTTGGCACAGAAAACCTTTCAGATGCTGACATTCCCAAATTAATTCCAGTTAAGACATGAAGTCCACACACCACTTCATCTAGACTCATTACTACTGGAGACGTTTGCAGCTTATTTGTCAGCCTCAACTGAATTCACCCTTAACATGAGGGAAGCTTAAAGATGGAAGTCACATTCTTGTTCCAGCAAGAGATCTTGATGCCAGATGCAGACACGGTTATTACTGGTTAAGTAAAAAGTAAAATGTAGCTAGAAAAGTGTTCTTATCTTGTTAATTAGAACTGACTTTCCTACTGTTATCTGAGGGAACAAATTACCTGCGTTATGGTTGTCCCATCCCTGGAAGTGTTCAAGGCCAGGCTGGATGGGGCTTTAACCAACTTGGTCTAGTGGGAGGTGTCCCTGCTCATGGCAAGGGGGTTGCAATCTTTAAACGATCTTCAGTGTCCCTTCCATCTCTAACCATTCTATGATTCTGCTTGGTAAATGCACCCACTTAAGAGCTGATGTTTAATGTCTTAATATTTCACTTCCTCTCCAGGATCAAAAGTTGTTTCCAAAAGCATCTTCTTTGAGCAGCTTGCTCTTCCTTGGTCAAGATTCAGCTCTTCTTTCCATATCCTCTCAGCTCTTTTTCTTCCTAACCCGGTTCATGCTGTTATCCTGTATAAATGCAGCATTTGAAGCTTTGGATTTTCTCTGAGGTTCCTCTAAGGTAATGATCTTATTCTATTTATTAGCTTAAGGAATGTTACAATATTCTGTAGAACATAAAAATCACTACTCAAACAGAAAGTTGTGTCAGTTTTGAAATTCTCATTGAGAAATTGCACATGAGCAGCACAGATGATAACACACCCACCTTTCGTTGAGGAACTCACACTGCCATGACACATGCAGTCCTGTAAATCCCTTTACTTTTCTAAGGTGAAGACTTGCCCTAAGTTTCTAGCTTATTTTTAACATGAGATAAAAGCCAATGTTTTTTTTTTGTCAGCTATCTCCTGGATACCTAGTACTGCCATTTATGCTGTCCTGGCACATAACATGGTATTGGAAGACCATTCCTCATTTCAGGAAGTGAACAAAAAATACACCTAAGTCCACTTCTAAAGGTAAAAAGCGTTTCCAGTTACAGGAGCAGTAACTACCTTTTGCATTATAATTATTGCTACTCTTAAAACTTCCCATGGTCATTGAAACCTTGAAATTTGGATCACGTTTGTTCAAAGCTCTTCTTGAAGTTCTTGAAAGGAGTCCAGTGTCTCATAGACTCATCAAACATTTATTCTCCAAGAAGTAAAGTTTGACTAGTTCATGGGGAGCAATATACCAACACACGGGATAAAGTCCATCGTCATGGTTCCTCTGCCTTGAAACTGTGATGAATGGGTATTACTGCCCTGATAAAGTACATCCTAATTACCAGAAGTGAATGCGCTCTTTCTAGTCCCAACATCTGGCATTCCTCTACCTGCCTACAGTCCTTCCAAACTACTGTTTACTTCACTGAATAGAGTACTTTGGACTTTTTAAGGATGTGGCAGAGCAGTTGGTAACAACTCTAAGTACATGTGCCTGAGCAGACAGAGTAAGAGGTATGTCCTGCAGGAAACAGTATTTTTATTTTAAAAAACTGAAAAAAAAAAAGAAAAAAGAAAAGGATAAGGGGGAAGGATCCTGTAGATAAAAGAATTAATTTTCCAAACGGTTTGCAGGGCATTGGTGCTTGGTTTTGCAAAGAGAAGGGTTTTTTTTATTCCTTGATTCCGGATCTGGCAGGAAGCAACTTAGTAGAACTGCAGGAGGGAAGACAAGTTTAAAAAAAAAAGCACACTTGAATTCAGAGAGTCCCATTAAATAGAAAACCAGCAAGGCCAACCACATTGTTGTTGCAGTGGACTCCTGTGATGCAGCAGCAGTTCTAGTAAAAGCTACACAAACACCATCCTCCCTGCAGCTGTGTCATCTCCTGACACATCAATGGAAGTTGCAGCTGCTCTGGCAGCAGTTTCAGTGAAAGGAACAAGAAGATCAACAAGATGCCTGGTTGGACCATAAGAAACCAAGATATCAGGAGGATATAGTTAGGAAGCAACCAAAGGAAAATGAGAATATTTTCACAAAAAAAAAAAAAACACCCCAAAAAACAAAACAAAGCCCAAACCTGGTAAAAGTATCTCTTGGAGACTTTTGAGGGGCTGCAATCTGACGCGGGCATGAGCTGGCTAGTGATAGAGCTCCCACCTCAGGGTAGGTCCCAGCCTTCACCTTAAGCAAAGCAGACGACAAACTGCCATCCTGTGCCACCTCAGTTTGAGTGGAGAAACTTATTATTGCTATAAGCAGAACATGTTTTTCCTCACATTCCCATCCTAGGGCAAGAGCCTCACAGCTCATGGAGTTGAAACTGAAAGGAAGACACAACTGATCCTAAGGGCAGTTCTGGCTTCTGATGGGACCCTGGTCCTGCTGCTGTGGGGCGTCCAGCCCAGAGGAAGCCGTACAGGCAGAATAGCAGCTTCCACTAGGTCCAGGAGA
>JAHREE010000202.1:788352-841301 GCA_033628505.1 Tringa tobata
GAGGCTGCGCCTGTGCCCGTGGGGGGAAGGGGAGGCTTAGCTCTGGTCGTCCCTGGGCTGGCCGAGGGCTCCCGGCTGGCTTTTCCGGGAGCTGCCGGGGTTGGCGGGGAGGAGCCGGTGCCTTGTGTGCCCCGGTTACCCCAGCTGTCCTCCCTGCCCGGGGAGCGGTGGTGTTGCATCCTCCCTTCCTGGGAGCTTTTTTCCGGCGGCTGAACTCAAGCTGTTACCGTGCCGGTCTGTTTTCTGGCTTGTGTGCAGGTAAATGAAGAGTTATTAGCCCGGCTGTGCTGCAAGCCTTGAGGAGCAGTGAAGTGTGCATTAGCAGACTTGGAGAGGAGTTTCTGCAGTCTTGAGGGGGCAGGGATGAATGAGAGTTAATGTTGAAACTATAACCTCACCTGTGTTAAGAATTTCATTCAAGAAAAAAAGTACTTTCCCTTTTCCTGTTCCTCTCGACCAGAAAAAAAAATGGTACTTGAACTACTTTGTTTTTTTAAGGAGAAAAGCTTGTGCAGACAATTTCAAGAAGCGAGCAGCGTTAGCCAATCAACAGGACCCAGTGTTTAAGTAGGATGGAGTGATGTATGTCCTTAAACTGGTCACACTTAAGCCACTCATTCTTAGTGAGTTGAGAATACCAGTGAAGTTGCACTTGATTTAAATAGTTGTGGCTCCTCTTAATTCTGGTACACACCCAATTGTAGAGAAAGTTTATGTTTTTTTTTTGGAAAAGGGCAGGGGGCAAGGAAGTAACTACTACTGAGAAGGCTGTGAGAGCTCTGATGATAAAAGCAAACCTCAAATACCAGTACAGAATTTGCCATTGGATTTTTTTTATCCAGCACAAACTCGAGAATGGTTAAAACTTCTGTTTTACAGCCTGTAGTGTTTCTAGGTGATGATGATGCTGTAACTAAGCAGCCTGCTCACTTTTTGTTCTGTAGTCAGAAGGATGTACACACTGGACTATGTTTAAATGTGGAAGACGGGAAAATCAATGACTATGACTTTAATCCCTCTGAGATCTTTTGATGCAAGTTAAAAGGTTCCTTCTGTTCATCCTGTCCTACAGCTGTTGTTGGCAAATGGCGCCAGTTGTGACTCCTCTGAATTGGTGTGGCATAAACATGCTGCTCTGTGAACTGCATCTTTCCGAGCAGTTCCTGTGTGAAGGTGAAAATTGTGTTAGTGTTTAGAAGTGGTTCAGTATGTGGAGGTTGAATTTTCCCTTTGGCAGTCCCCAGTTCCATAACAGCCTTTTTTTTTCTCTAGCTTGGTAACATGTTAATCACACAATCAGAGGGAAAATGGCTTTTTTTATGTAGTTCTGATTCAAGTTCCGTATCATCTGAGGGAGAGACATTGATTTAGGGGGTTTTTGATACAATTGGCATCAGAGACTGCTTTTAGGGTAGAAATAGTGATAGAAATGTTTTGTAAGAAATGGTGTACGTCTTCCAGCTCTCTGTAGAGTCCAGATTGAAATGAATGGATCATAATGGCCTGTCTATTGCTGGACGGATTACAATCAGCTGATTATGCAAAACAGTGTCATAAATTGAGATCCTTTAAAGTGGTTCTGGACTCTTATTCTTGTTTAAAAACTTGTCTACTTGGCCTGTCAGTTTAACTTCTTGCTTGCTATATGGTAGAAAGTGGAAAAGCTACTCTGATGTGCTAGGGAGGACTTAAAATCTTGGATTAATCAGCATAAAAAGAGAGGGGAAATAAATTTTATCCAGCAAGAAAATTAGTGCATGCTGGTTCCTTCATAGTTAAAGCAAATAGAAGAGAATTTGCTCTGCACAGTGCAAGAGGCTTAGGATGACAGAAGTCTGTCTTTTACCCTGGTCATTCTCAGACCAACAAATCATGTAACCTGCTCAAAGTCTTAAAATAGAAAAAAACTGTGAAAGGAAAATTGATCCTGCTTATGGAGTAGAATAGCTATGGTGATTTATACCAGCTAATGCAGCAGAGCAAACTACTTCGTTAAAATGAAGCTTGACCAAGAAATGCCTGCCCTCTCCACTTTCCTGCAGAATCTATGAGATTTGCCCTTTCCAAGTAGGTACTAACTAGTTGGCAGTTAATGCTGTTGTTTTAACTGGAGTTTTGGATTTCCATATTTGGTGTTTCATGTAATGATTCAGTTTAAAATGAACAGTTTGTATAAGTTTAGCTATGCAAACTGCTCTTATAGAGTGAAGATTGAGTTTTATGAAAGTTATTGTTGACTTCCTTATACCTATTCCCATTAAAATTCAACATCACAAAATTAGGAGCCTGTTTTAGTCTTGTAGTGGTGCTTGGAACTGGAGTGACCAAGAGAGGTTTGCCAGTGGCAGGCTGTTCTGGAAGGCAGGGGCTGGTGCACAGTAATAGCTTCAAACATTGCTTTAACAGGTTTCTTAATGAAATGGTAGAGAATCCTACAACTTATTGACAGGATGAGTGCAACTTCTGTTTTTAAATTTTATTTCAAATTTGTGTTTCTACCCTGAATCAGAAGCTAGTGGAGATGTTTATGTTAGAAACTCATGTACTGTTTTGTTTTGGATTTTTTTTTTCCCTTGATAAAAAGAACATTCTGAGATGGGGTATTTGGTAGAGTTCATCTTTTGGTAGGAAATATATATGTAAAGTTTTTGGATATGAGTAGTAGGTTAAGGTGGTTGAGTTTATTTGCCTCTTAAAAAAAATGGCCAAAGTGTGCTCCTTTTTCTATTGGTGCAATTAAGGCTTTATGTGTAAAACTTAAAGTGGGTGAGCCAGAAGTCCAAGTTGGCTTCTGCCAAGCAGTTTGTAAAGGTGTTGAAGTAGTTATGTCTTAAAGTTACTGCAAAGTCTGAGTCCTGTCCATCAGAGCCCTCAGAAACTGTCAAAACTAAAACTTGTTTGAATTTGAGATTCCAACTAATAAAGTAATAGTCAGTTACAGCTTTGAGAGTTTGGTGGAGAAGAAAGTTAACTCTTAAGTACTAAATTTTTCTTGACCTCTGGCCTCAACCTTGTCTCACTTCACAATTAAAAATAAACAACGTTCACCTGGCAGAAGATGTGGAAAAGGTTTTCCCAGCTAAAAGTAGAGAAAATGGTGTTGCATGAATTGAGCAGTATTTTGTATTTAATTATGCCTGCAGGAAGTATGTATGTAACTTAAACTTAGGTTTCAGGATTAAATATAACCTTTATTAATTTTTTTCTCAAAGTTGTCAGTTTAGAAAATGTCGGCTAATGATGTGGTATTTGCAGTTTTGCTCAGCTGACCTTCTTCGTTACATTGGTCTTGATACTTGCCATGATTTGGTCATCATTTAGTCAATATATTGCCTTTTCATACTGTGGAGGAAGGATCTTTATTTTCTGAACTTAGTGGGGTTTTTTTGTTTTGATTTAGTCTACCATAAACCTTCGTTTATTCATTGATTAGTAGTTCTTGTGCAGTAAAGTTAGTTGCCATCCATAAAGTTCTGTAAAATGGAACTCCATTATGCCATATTTTAGTGTCCTAGTACTTCCCCCTATTCCAACAATTACTGTATTTTGTGAACTCTAATTTGAAGGCCACCCTGTTTTTTTTTAAAAAAAAAAAAAGCACAGTGTATATCCTTGATTATTATTCATTAACGTCATGTCAGTGAAAAATCTTTCTTAAAAAAAAAGAGGGGGAGTACTTGCTGGTTATTTGTACAGCTGGGATATTAAATCTGTATTGTCACTGTGGCTGCCATAGTGGCAATCTTGTAGGATTCATGCTATGATTACTGAAATTATCTGAAGAAAAAAAAAATAACAGTACAAGAGTTAAAGGAGTTACGTTAGTCATGGTTGTAACTTCCTGAGCTTTTTAGTCTTCTGGCTGCTTCCCTGCTGAGTAGCGTACCAGGTACATCTTGTGCATTGTGTCTAGAAGGATTACAGCACCAATAAGAGGCACCAGTGGAAGCAGAAGTGAAAAGGAGTTGTATTTAGAGAGCATTCTTCCTCTTTGAACCTCAAATGGCCGTAGTTCTCTCTTATGCTTATGTTTTCAGTTGAGGTTGTAGTGGAATGCTTGGGAAAATATGAATCTTAGTCTTTCTCTTAAATTTTCTATTTGTGTTCTCATTAGAAGAAAAGTAACTGAACGATAACTAATTTTTAGAGAACAAAGTAAGTATTTGGGCTTAGTGCAAATTCTGACTACTTAATAATCAGAGCATTGTTTATTTATTGGCATTTATTAGCTTTTATTAGATGCACTCTGTGTGTTTCTTATGGAATAAATGTTTAACTTCTGCATTTTTCAGAAGAAATCGGTTCACTCGGACGATCCATTTAATGATGAACAACGTGAGCGGCATGAAGTAGAAATGCTAGCCAAGAAGTTTGAGGCAAAATACGTGAGTTACTGTACTTGTATTGAAATATACAAATATTTAAGTGATAACTTATGATGCTGTAGAGATGTTAACATCAGGGTTTTTTTTTCCTGAATAGGGTTGCTAATGTAGTGTTAAATGACTTCCGTACATTTCGGAGCTGACTGTCTCATTATACTTTATTTAAGCAGCTTGAAGCTGCTACAAGCTTATTAGACAAGTCTGCTAAATAGATTTGTCTATAGGATGTTATAGCTTGTGAAGCTATTCTTGGAAAAGCTTCCTATATAAATACAAATAAGTAATAGATGCAGGTCAATATTCATGATAAATACTGTGCTGGAGGAAAGTATTTTTATCTAATGCTGTTTTGCACTGTTGAACAGCTCTTCTGTTTGGGCTAAATACTGTCGAATCTTGAATTTCTGACTACTTTGAAATGCTTCCATAGGAAGATATTGTTGAATAATAAGTCATTGCTTGATGAGTTTATCTTGTAGCTGCCTGTTGCCTAAAGATACTCGGCTGACTCCTGAAAGTGTAGCATGAATTACTTGCACAACACTAGGTGCTAACAGAAAGAGGCTTTCACTAGTAAATGAAGGTAGAAATCAGAAAATGTTGACTAAAACCACACCCAAACAGGTCTTTAAGAATTCATATGGGTAGGGTTGGGTAATTAATTCTGAGCTGGCAATCAAAACTCAGCATCATGCTTAGGCATGTTGATATTCTGGATTACTAATAGAGCACCTCAAAAATAAAGAGGGGAAATGAGCAGGCATTTATATCTTTTGCTATTAATATACATATTGAAATCTTTCTTGTCTGATTTATTTGGATTTTCTTTTTCTGGTGAAGGCAGACTTCTCTGAGTGCCCAGTCTATACATTCTGTAGAAGTAATTATTGTTTTGGGTACATTAGCTGTGATACATAACAAAATAAACCCTTAAACATCTTTTTTGGGGGGTGTGGTGTGTGTGATGGAACCCAGTATATCCAGTGAATTGAGAATCACAGAATCTTCTAGGTTGGAAGGGACCTGAAAGATCATCTTGTCCAACCATCAACCTAACTGACAAAAATAGACACCCACACAACAAACAAGGAGCATCATCACTAAACAGAAAGAGAAAGCAGTTCCAGAATACCATTGGCTTTTCATTTGAATTATAAAGTATTTTTTGAATGTGAGATAAAAATATTTCAACTCTACTTTTCTAGAAGACTCATTTCCATAATATAAGTTAAAGATTTTATAATGTCCTGAAACAAGTTGCTTACCTACAGCAGATGAAAGCCAGTGTAGAACATGTAGGAGGGAGTGGTATTGGAAGCAATCTAATTTTACATATATATATTTATGCATACATCAAAGCTAAACATGTGTACATGTGGACAAAACATGGTGTTATTAGACTTATGAGAACTTGAGTTTGATGTTAAGTAGTCATAAAAATGAGCAAATAGATACTTTTAACTATTAGAAAGCAGTAGATAACAAACTCTATAATTTCACAACAGTTTAAATTCATGGTGCATGTGTATCTTACTATTTGCATTTCTGATTTCTTGCCTTCCTCTCATTCTCTGCCATACCTTATGCCCCTCAGCCCAACGAAATTCCTGGAAGGGGAATGTGTTCTATGTAAAGAACAACTTACTAGGTTAGGGCCACTAGGCATGGAAGGTGGTGAGGGATTAATAATTCTTGTGTTAGATACTCCCTGTCCTTTCTGTCTTCCAATACAAGAACCACCAGTCTCTATTTACCGTCCATGCTCAGAGGAATTGCATCTCTCTACACTGACCCAGTACAATTGCTTGTGTTCTGATTCCTGTGGTAAGGCATTCACTCCTTAGCTTAAACTACAACAGGGATCCTATGAAGTAGATACCTATTCTTTTCTTCTCTTTAACAGCACTTCAGTGTAAAAGTAATCACTGGTTGTTGAGAAACAAGTTGATTTTTTTCAGATTTGCAGGAAGTACTATATCCTTCTTAAACTAATTAGATATTACTTATCTCTATCCATTTAAAATGGAGTCAATATTTTTCGTCATAGCACATGTGGCAGTACTTCTGAAAAATTTGCAATGTGGAGAACAGTCTTCCTTGAAGACTTCTTACTTATTTTTAGATAAATTCCTATACTTATAATCAAATCAGTACAATATTGGATATATCTTGCATATAGTAAGAAAAAGCCTATTAATAAATACATTTTCATAAACCAAGATGCATAAAGCTAATGTACCATTTGTTTACTTGATTATTCAGAACTTTTTTGCAATTGCTGCATGTTTTAAACGCCAGCATAAAAATCTATTCTAAATGGTTTCCATTTTCATTCTTTTGATTACTGTTTTTCTCTAGACAAAATCAAACACTCTGTGTTGTAAAAACATGATATTGAATCTCAGATGATGTTGTACATAATGTAAGAATTTTTATTGGATCAAAACAAAGGTCCATCTAATGGATGGTAGTACAGTCCTCTGGCACTAGTGGAATCTCATACTTGAAAGTATAACAATAAATGTGCATTGATCTTACTTAGCTGTGCCTGTCTAGCAATATGTGGTCTTATTTCTCCCAAAGTCAAAGGCTGCGTGTTTAACTACCCTTCATATAGCTTTCTGCCATAAATTCGCCAGATCATTTTGAGTTCACTGAGTTTCATATTGTGTTCCATGGCACTGTACTAAGATGACTGTCATATGAAAGGTTGTGGTGAGGTGGGGGTTGGTCTCCCAAGTAACAGGCGATATGACTGAAGAGGAAGTGGCCTTGAGTTACATCAGGGGAGGTGTAGATTGGATATAAGGAAAAATCTCTTCACTGAAAGGGTTATCAAGCATTGGAACAGGCTGCCCAGGGAAGTGGTTGAATTGCCATCCCTGGAGGTATTTAGAAGATGTGTAGACATACTGCTGAGGAACATTCAGTGATGACTTGGCAGTTCTAGGTTAACTGTTGGACTTGATGATCTTAACAGTCTCTTTCAACTGAAATGATTCTGTGAAAACATACTTAGTATTTAAACCTGATGAGTTCACTTGGGTGGTCCATAGTTTCTCTGTTGTAAGAAACTGAAATATTGCCTGTTCTTCTGGATGCTGCATGGGATTCTGACACTATCATCTAAATTCAGCCCTTTTGTTCCTCAGCTGAAGTGTCTTAACGTTCTCTTATAGTACAGAAGCAGTGTTTTTTTTACCTTTAAACATCCTTGTTGGCTTACTGCTCCCTTTTTTGTTCTAATTTCTTTTTTTAAATGAAAGAATATTAATGGTAGGATGCCCTGATTTATCAGTGATATAATGATGACTTATGGGTTTGTTCTCTGGTCCTTTTTTTCATAAGTCCCAATTCTTTTCTTTTTTTTTTTTGTCTACTCCTGATTGTTGAGCAAATGTCATAGAACTGTGTAACAACTCCAGTGCTTCCTGAGCAGCATAACAAATTGGGAGCACACTGTATTTTTTCTTGTGTGGGTTGTACTTCCTTCATGTGGATTACCTTGCTTTTATTCATACTGAATTCAATCAATGATTTATCATACTAAGTTCAGAGCAACTGTGAGGTCTTTTGGCGATTTATTTGTCTTTTTTGTTATTTACTATCCTCAGTAATTTCTTTTATCTCCACCCCACTCCCCGTTAGCCCTCTCTGTTGCCTCTGAAGATGAATAAATACACATTTCTTGGCGATTTCGCTGATTACTTTATTCACTGAAATGAAATATTTATTCCTATCCTTTCTCTCCTAGTTTTAAACCAGACATTAATTTGAGTGCATCTACCCTCTTCTTATCCCATGACAGTTGCCTGTCTTAAAGGATCTTTGGACCTTTTTTAAAGTATTTGAAGTACTGCTTCCTCCTACTGAAATTCTCGTGCTCTGGAATGTATATTCTTTGCCTGCTGTTTCCATTCTTTAAAACATCTATTAACTTGCCCAATACAGAGATCAGGTTTACTGGTTATGGACTCTGCTATGGCCCTTACAAGATTCTTCAAAAACTGGTGCTGTATCTGCTGCCTTCTAGTCCTGCTGGGCAAAGGTTGTTTAAACCTCGGGTTATATGACACAGTTAATTTGTTGAACTCGTATTTGAGTTTTCTGAATATTTGCATGAGTACTATTTGCAGGAACTAGACATCTTTGCTGTAGTGTCATGACTGCTTATGTGCTGGGACAGAAAGGCTGGAGGAGTTCTTTTGGGAAAGGTGAAAACCTTCAGTGGTAAAACTTCCCTGAACTATTGCATAGTAAACACTGATGCAGATAATCCCTTCAGTTCTTCTGTTGTCTTGCATCTTTAACATCTTGACCATATGGACTTTCAACACACTTCCTTAAACATGTCTGGGTAGAACCAGGCCTGAAAGAAATTCTCTAACTACGTACAAAGGGTCAGATACCTTCATATGTCTGAATACAGGTTACTATTTTAATCCTGCTTTTATTCATTTGGCTATTATGAGACTTTGTTTTTTTCTTACTGACTTTGTTTTATATCTGCATGATGTTTTCATGAATAACAGGCAGTCAAAATGTATTGAGAACAAGATTTTTTTTTTTTAATGACCTTACACTGGAATCATAGAACAGCCATTGCTGCAAAAGGATTTTGGAATCACAAAGATGTTGATGGTTACTCAGGCTTAGCAAGAGATATGGTACAGAAGGGGATTACTTTACGCATTAGGGAGATCAGTAGAGGTAAAGTATAGTTTATGTAGCATTCTTCAGACAGCCTGCTGATGCCTCAGTCAAAATTATAAGAATTACATAAGCTTTTGCACTGGAGTTCAAGTGGAATTAAGTGCTACCTTTATTTTTCCAAGATTTTTTCCTTTTCTCATCCAAACCTCTTTTAAAGAAAGAAAGAAGTACTGCATGTTTTGGGAACGTGCAGTCATTCAGATGTTTTACCAGGTGAGTGACTGTAGGGGATGATAGGACTGATAGGAAAAGTTAGGAATACTTTGCTAAGCCTCAGGTTTCCAAGCTTATAGTTCGAAAACCTGAATTAAAACCAGAACTTGCTCTTGAGGCTTTTCTCCTAGGACTATTGCATTTATTTAAT
Source organism: Tringa tobata (assembly GCA_033628505.1). Classification (NCBI taxonomy): domain Eukaryota; kingdom Metazoa; phylum Chordata; class Aves; order Charadriiformes; family Scolopacidae; genus Tringa; species Tringa tobata. The sequence continues at coordinate 797,815 of JAHREE010000202.1, forward strand.
TATAATTGAGGGATTCCCGTTTCCTTGCAAGAGTGCATGCTTTATTTAGTTACAAACTTGAATTCTTGCAAAATATTGTCAAAATGGAGGTGTTCAGATGCTTACACTTTTTCATAAAAGGCCTGAAACCTCCTTTGAAGACTGTCTGCATGCTCATAGTAACAAGCAGGTTCTAATATTTGGATGTAACAACTGAAAAGACTCATAACATGCTTAGAACTGTGGAGTACAGGCAGGGCAGCTTCAGGAGCAGCTTTTCTTGAGTTCATGGAAGAACAGTGGTTACCGCTTTAGTAAAGGTGGTGCCTTTTTGGGAATTTTATTCTAGACTTTATCTAGACTAAGACTTTCCTATTGACAATTTTGACAATATACGGGAGTCGGAACATTAGGCCTTATATCCTAAGCAGAATCCCAGTTGTATATCGTAAATTTAGATTCCCTAAATATTTGAGCTGGGTGTGAGGTTGTCCTCCAATGCCTTACATTTTGTAAACTTTAGTACATTGCTTCCCTGTTTCCCAAATTACATAATGCTTGCTTTGTTTTCAGGGTGGAAAGCCCCACAAACATCGGAAGGATCGCCTGCAGGATCTAATTGATATAGGTTATGGTTATGATGAAACGGACCCTTTCATCGATAATTCTGAAGCGGTAAGTAAGCCTCATCAAAGCAGCAAGAAGAAATAAGGCAATGCTTTATTTTTTTTGATAAAAAGAAAGGTAAGGGAAAATACTTTGTGCCCATATATAACTGGTATGGACCCAAAGGGCATACTGCTTTGGGAATCCAACAAATTATTGTATTTGTAGTCTTACTCAGATATCATTATGCAGTACAACAATGGACTTTGTCCAGGGACATTAGACAAATCAGCCATGATCAGCTCTGAAGAGGACAGAGCTAAAAGTCTGAGTGGGAAAGGGAAGGTGAAAAGTTAAGAGTAAGAAAAGCACAGAAGTGAAGTGCATTGCTTAGCATACATTATGTCAAACCTCCATTTGAATGTGGTAGTAGGTCTGGGAAATTATAAAACTTGTAAAGAGCTTCTGTGAATTCTGAGCTGTGAGATTTATAGCATATAGATGTTGCAATGAATATTGCTCTTAAGAACTGTGAGGTGCACAGAAGGCCTGCTACAGGACCGATACCTTCTTGAACAAAAGAAATTCAGCTGTTAACTACTACGAATAGCAGGCTGAGCTCACCTGTGTGTATTATTAGTTTTTGAAGTAGGTCTAAAGGCACACAAACAAGTTGTGTGGAAAGCGAGTTTGCTGGAGATGCTTATTGTAGCTTGTATTTATTTGTCCCTTTTCTTGTTCAACTAAAATTTTAATCTAGACCTTGCCACTATTAAACTGTCCTGTCATTATCCCTCAATTTTTGGTTGTGCTGCTGGAACAATATGGGGGGGCCAAGCCTTGGTTATGTCCTTTCCAAAGGTCAGATTCTGATCTTCAGCTTGGTAAGAAAAGATGTGCTTCACTTCTGTTGAGAAGCCACTTGAGCCTATAGGCTTATCTGGTTTCTCACTGTTGTTCAAGTTAACCATCCTCAGTTTTGAAATTTTATGATACAGGACCCAAGTTGCGTCTTGGTTTTTTTTCTGGATTTATTGTGACCTATCACAGATCTGATATGTGATTCAGATAACTTTCAGTACTTATAGTACAGGTCTCTATCAAAGATGTGAGTCTAGCAGGGGTGAACACTCCCTGTTGTATTAGTTATTCTCATACTGTGCCTCCTTCCAGTGCTGTTCTTGTTACCAACAGCAGATCTGTTAGATTTGCAGGAACATTTCCTTCTGATATCTCTTGCCAAGCTGCTTGCAAGAACATACAAAAGACAGTTGTTAGATGACCGGATGGTTGCATCATGTGGTAGCTATGGAAGCTACTGGGGAGAATGGTGTATTCTCTAAAGATTGCTCTCCTGAACAAATCGTTATGCCTTGTGTCTGCATTATAAATGCTGACTCGTGAGAGGCTATCTCTGTTTATCTCTGTTTTGCTTTTATCCCCACTTCTATATAGAAAAGAATTAGAAATACAGTGTGCCAGCTGCTGTCTGAGTTGTTCTTGTAGAGCTTAAGGGTCCTGTAACGTAGGAGTTAAGTTCAACAAAACCTCTCATTCCATCTCAGATGCAAATGGGAAGTGTTCAGAAAGAAAGTCTACGTGTCTGGCTTGCTCATCTTCTGTATGGCTAGCTATTAAATCACCATGTACCCTGAGAAATGTCAGAGCCATGTCCAGTCTGGACTTAATTCCTTTTGGAAGATACATTTCCTTACACATAAAAAGCTATAATAGTCTGGGCGCAAACTCTTGAAAAATGACTGAGTACCTCCTGAACTGCTCCAGGATTGGCATCCTCTTGTCTCCCTCTCTATCACAGGAAAAAAATAATTGAAAGCTTTCTTAGAGTTTTAGTCCTTTTTCTTGTTACTGCTGTGAAAGAAAGTCTGAGCTCTTTGGTACTGAAACAGATTTATTCCGTAGCTTTAGAGATACTCTCCTTCTAAAAACAGATTTTGAGGTAATACCATTAAATGCTGGTCAAGAAATCAAACCAATAAAACTCTTAAGCCTGATTTTAGCAGGCATTGTAATTGAGTGAAGGAATTTTGATTCCTTTGGATACATTTCCAATTTTATACATCTAACATAGATTCATATATGAAAATAGCATAGGTAACAGAGCATTTGGGTCCTCCAAGGATCCAGGCTGGGCAATTGTTGACTCTGCTAATGGCATGAACTCAGGTAATAGATTTTTATGGGGCAGAAGTACAGACAACTACTTTTCTGGGGGAAGGTTCCTGGAAAGTGCTAATAGAAGGGAGCTTCTCCTAAGCAAAGAGATTTTTTTTTTTTTTTTTCCCTGTCAGACTCCTTAAAGGGCATTGGTACTATCCAACATGTGCATATCTGCCTGGTTTGGCTGGATAGCATGCTCTTGTGATGACCTCTGAATATTTGGCTGGTTGAATACCTTCCTGACAACGTAAGCTTTATATAGATAGACATTCCAGGGGAATACAGTGCTCTCTGAGCTTTCTACTATATAATATAGAAGAGGGATCTTAGGTAATACATAATGCATAGTGAAAAAGTGTGCAGTTTTCTCTTACTCGGAGTTAATAAGACTTGCACGTCCAAAACAAAGACCAGCTAGCACCTTTCCCCAGGTTGGGTAGACGAATGCAGGGGAATAAACATCCACCGAGAAATGTGTAAGCAGTGCAAGCTGTCTTTTGAAGCAGCGATACCAGGTAGCCACGCTGATAGGAACTGAAGCAAAACATGAATGTCAAGAGCAATGGGAAGCATGCAGTTCAGTACTTCGGACACCCAGGGCTGTATGTCAGAATTTAACCCAGTCTACTGTATTTGTGGTTCTACAGCAGCCTTATAAACACTGGTGTAAGAACCCTGTGCTGCTGAGTAGAGAAAACTAGCCTACCAGTGTTTTCTCGTACGTGGAAAGTTTCTCCAAAACAGGTACTTCCACTTAAAGGTGTAACTTATTTTTCTGTACCTACATCTTTCCTCAAGAGCTTGGACTGTCTTACAATCCTTGAAAGACTGTCTTTTATGTTGATTTTAGTAATTCTGAACACATTCGTAAAAGAGTTGCTCTTTTTCTGTCTGGGTTCCCTAGAATACTTTCTGTAATTTAAGGGCTTAGTGTTTGCAAAAACTTTGTGTCATGATACACAGTTTTCACACATTTTCAGGATAAATTTGGTTTACTTAATCTTGTATTCCAGATTTATTAAAGGTGTGATAGATTTAATGTTCTCTCCTCTCCCACCCTGGCTTCCCCTCAAGAGTTCCTTCTGTGGTGATCTAAAACTTGAAGCTGATGGATTGTCAGTAAGAACATCTTGCTCAAGATTGTTGAATATCCAGGGTGCTTTTCCCAGTGAAATTCTGGGAGAATGTCAGAGCTCAGTGTGGTGATGGTCATGAATGGTATCCCATTGGAGAACGGCAGAGCTCAGTGTGCTAATGGCAATTTTCACTTTTATGTGGGGTTCCAGGCCAGATGTTTTAGGCCAACTTGATGTTGATCCTTCCTACTCAAAGGAGCTTGTTTTATGCATAGCTATGGAGAGCAGTGTTGTTGTTGCTTGAGAGAATAAATGTCTCTTAAAAAAACAAAATGAAAAAAAACTATAAATTGGCCAATGTTAGAGGCATATACAGAAAAATGCTACTTAGGATCCATTATTAAACATACTTTCATGTTGGACTGAGAGATAAATTTAACACGGCTGCATTTTTTCATGTGGAAATAGCTGCCTTTGTAGACCTCAATCAGAAGCCTCATCCACACTGAATATGTGAGGGTGCATTAAAGCTTTTTTTTTTTTTTTTTTAAGAGATTAACTTCCTAGCTGTTTCATTGCCTATGGATTTGTGTGTTTATACTGCTGGTCTGTCTGTCTTGTTCATTGTCATTTTGCCCAGTCTTGGAAGCTCGGTGGTTGGGGAATAGTGTTCACTTAGCTGAGTGCACCATGTCACCTTGAATAAAAGATGTCTTGCATGCTTCTCAGGTGTCTTCAGGGTGGATCTGCCAGTTGGCACCTGACATGTCATATGCATTCGAGTGAATACAAGGGCAAATTTCATTAGGAGAGTTGTTCTTTGCTTTGTATCCCTCCTCACCCCAAGATAAAGATGTAAAGTGGAGTACCAAACAAGTAAAGCAGATGTTGTTCTGCTTAATGCAGAACAGATATGTTTAAACTATATACCCAGCACTTCTGGTACAAGAACCATTATGATTAGAGGGACAAAGGTAGTTGAATTTACAGAACAAGTCTGATATTTGTTAAAGCAACAGTAATGTTCTCTTGTTCTATCTGCAAAATATCATATCCTTTTTTAGGAAGGAATAAGCAATTTCTTAAATAATTTTTTCAGTCCTGTGTTCTGGCCTGGGTCTCAACCAGGTGGTTTAGGCCCTACTCATGTGTTTCGTGACCTCAGTGGGACAACTGGGAAACTGAAAACTCAGCATCTGTGTAGGTACTTCAAAAAACCTGAGACATATCTGGCCTTTGTAGTGCCATTGTTTAAATTTGTGTACATCAAGAATGTACACAAATACTAAAATAAGAATTATTAATAAATAATTAAGAAATAATAATGAGAACAGGTGTAGCAAAATTTAATTTTTTGAGGAGCACAAAATCACTTTTCAAAGTAATCTGAGGTACTAGAGGGGTAGATCATGGCCTATGATCAACTGTTCTTCATGAGTAGATGAATTTATTTAGGCTGCACAAGGAACTCAAGTGTTTTCCAAAAAAAATTCAAACAATATGAATATTAATGTAAAGGGGGGGGAGGGGTTATAACATGTCAAAATCACAGACCTTTGATATGAGCACCTGTCTTAAGTGTCATGTATGGTAAGTCTGCTCTTTATGTTAAATGAACAGAAAAGGAAAGCATAACTTTTTTTTCCTACAGAATCTTCTACTAATTCTGCAACATGAAACCTGTAAAGGCTAAGTAATACATTGCATATTTTTTTGTAAAAAAAAAAAAAAAGCACTGAACTATATTTTCAGCATGGGTCAGAGCTCAATCTCTGAAAGAAGTGAGTTGACCAGTTGAAGATGGTCACATGAGCGGTCATACGTTGTAACTTTGACTGAAATATTTTCAAGGCTATAAGAATGTCATTTCATTGAATTGGAAGTCACTTAATCTAATAGCCTGACTGGTGACTAGTGGAATGGTATAAAAGTTGGTGGTCATAGTGAGAACAAAACAGGGCTGGGGAGAGAGAGAGATACTTCTCTTAAGGTGCTCTGGTAGGCTGATGGATTATGATATCCTGACTGCTAAACTTGGATTCTCCTAGGTGGCCATCCTATCCTAGTCTATACCACTCTGAACTAGGTATTATATCTTATTTAGTAGTCTGTTACACTTTTTTTTCTGTTATGCTTTGCCAAATGTCCTTTGCCCTAGGGTTTTTAAAAAAAAAACAACAATAAACCAGCAACAGAACAACTTGTCTATGCATTTTGGAAAAGGAAATTTCTTTACCATGGGAAAGCTCTTTCTGCTTCCTTTTTGATATTGTATTGGGTTAGAAAAGCAGTGTATTTTTCCCCTTTAACCTTGTTCAGGATTTCACAGGATTTCATTATATATTCTATTATACTATTTTTCAGAAAGATTGTTCTGGGGTGGTTGTGTTTGGGTTTTTTTGTAAACTTAAAAGGTAGCAAAGCCAAGGAGTACATTTCAGTTCTTTGTGTCTTTTAAGAAGCATAGAGATCGATCAGCTATGAAGTACCTTGAAATATGTAGTGAACTGTATGGAGATTCAGTCCGTTTGACTGAAGCAGCTATATTCAACAGAACTGTAGTAGCTTGACTTTATTCAGTGGGCTAATGATGGTCAAAAGTAAACAGTCCCTCCCAGGCTGGTTAGAGCCATCTCAAAAATGAACTGAACAAGGAACAAAAATGATGATCCATGCTTATCTTTTACCTAAATAATACCAGTTTCACAACAAATAATGTACAGGCTGCATTTCTTTAAACACTTAGATGTGTTTGCAGCAAAACTTATTTCCAGGACTTAATATAGAAGTGTTAAAATGCCTTTTCATATGTACTTTATAGTACAGGTTACTCTCTGGAAGGGAGCTGAATGAGGAAGATCATGGTCAAAATATCTGAACGCAAGAATAGACAACATAAGATACTGTTAAGTACTGTGGGTCTTGATTTCAGAACTAAATTGGTGTAATCCATAAAATTTCACTGCTCTCGGTATAATAATGAAGTTGAAACCCGTTAACTTATTTTTAAAAAAAGTAAATTATCTGTCACACCTAAACATTTAATTAGATTAATAGCGCTAGAAGCATAGTAATGTAGCTCAAGGACAATAGTTGAAAATAACTTACTGATCTGCTTTTAGATGATCAGACAATGTATCAGTCTTGTTATCTGCTGAATGATTCCATAATCTTTTGTGAGACAAATCCATTTTTGCAGGAGTCAATCATATATAAAGTCTTGTCTGTTTGTATGTCTGAGAATTTTAATTCTCAATCTTGGCATGTATAAGGAAGAGCACAACACTATAAAGGGCTTAAATATTTTCTTTAATAGGATCATTTCTGCAATTTCATATACAGAAAAAGCTAGTGCAAAGCAAGTCTTGAAACCTATTATTTAGAAGTTGAAAGAGCCATATCCCCTTTAACTGAGAGTCCTGAAGAAACTTTAAAATGAAGTTTAATCTAGCTGTTGCCAGTATTTTGTACAATCATATTCAAATTCTCTGTTCACTTAGGGCTCTAGAAAATAGTAAGCTTGCCTTGAAGGAGAGGGTACTAGGTATAGTGTTGTCTGCAGGTCCCAGTTCTAGGTAAGTCAAAAATAAAAAGAAACACTGACTTATACCTTGTTCAGTAGGCTGAGGACAAACCAAATTTTGGTAGGGAAAAGTAAACCCTCTAAAGGGTGAGGAGGAGTGAATGTCAAAAAGGTCTTTGCAAGTCTGAATAAACTCATAGTCCTCAGCAGAAGCTGTTGAAACATCAACTGGTAGGTTACACATCCACATCTTCCTGACCTTGTTTGCCTGCCGACTGTTAGGAGGTAGTTTGTTCATCTGTATATTGAATCAATTCTGCCTTTCCTATTGCCTTTTTCCTATGGATCTATGCCATATGGCATGTTGATCATTCTCATCATCTGCTGTGGTTCATGGCTTCCTCACTTGTGGACTGTCTTTAATCCTTACGTTTTCTTGTGTTCTACAGGGCTTCCTGTACTATTCTGTGGTCAAGTCTTTACTATGTTTCCCTTTATTTGTTGTTCACTTACGATAATGCTCGCAGCTTTAACTGTGCTTTCTTCTTCAAACTTGGCAGCTACTGCATTCTTCTGTTTTGATCCTGTACTGCCCAAACCTCACCAATTCAGTTCACACCCTGTAAGCTCAAAAGGGAAACGCCTGCTCTGTCTATTAAGCACTGTGCTTAATAAACTTATTTTCTTTCTCTTTCATCTTCCTTGTATGTAATGAAGCTGGCTCTGAGAGCTGTGGAAAACCATCAGATTTCTCTGAAATTCTTACCCAGCCTCTATTTTCAAGTGTACTTTACACCTCCTACTTTGTGTGATTGTCCTGGTCTCTTAAGATGAATGACAAGTCTACAACTAATTCACTTTGTTTTCACTTTGTCCAATTAATAAATTCTCCTGCTTTCTTGTTTTAGTCTTTAATATGATCTTAGGGTATTTTATAGACCCTGTTACCACTTTTCCTTTCTCTTTCTATGTAGTGCTTGTTAAGCCTTCAATTCTAGGAAGATGAAAGGTGATGATTTATATAACTGCTTATTTAGATCAAATCCATCTGGGTTTCCAGTTCAGGCTTTTAAACCAGCTTCCTTGTTGAAGTATACCTTCGCTGTTTTCCTCTTCTGGATAACTCCTATTCCTGTCTTAGTCCTTTGGTAGCCCAGACTTTTTTTTTGTTCTTAAACTGGTTTATTGTCAGTATATTGTGCAGGGGGAAGTGAAATAAGCTGGTAGCTGATGCTCCACTTTGCACTGTGTGTGTGTTCCCTTCATGTAGGTCATCTCAAGTCTTCAGTTGACGTTGCGGCAGTTAAAGCTGCCTACTAATTTATTCAGCCTGTTGAATTCTGTCTTGACAGACATGCAGTGGAAGGCCTGCTGGTTCAAACTTCAAAGTAATAAACACGTTGTTTCCTTCTCAAGTATCTTACTTAATTCTTAATCGTTTGGCTGTGCTATCAAACGCTTACTGCTTGCAGCTGTAACTCAAAATTGACTTTTTCTTCTGCCAGAGTGCGTACCTCTGAGGTGTGTTAAAATCCTACCCTTTCTTTCAGAAGAAGGGCAGAAATTGATTCTTAGTCATTGCACTGTTATTGTGTTTTTCTGGTACTTTTGTAACACTTTCTAGGCCCTGTAAATGCTTCCTCCTTATCTTTGGTGGCAGGTGTGTGTCTCAGGCATTCTTTTTTTTATGCTTCCAGATAGGCTATAGCTTCCATAATTGTATTTGTTGCTTATTCAGTTCACCATCTTACAATTTTCAGTATTTGAAAACTAAGACTGGTAGTTCAAATTTGGAGTAGTTCATGACAACATTGTCCTTCTACTTAGTGATAATGGTATTGTCAAGACAACCCTCCCTCAGTTCTCCTGCAAACACTTCCCTGGCTTGCTTTGTTGATACTTACACATGGAGCTGGAATGAATCTATTCATCCTCCCAGCCTTTTTGAGAGTTTGCTGTTAACAAGATATTTCCTAGAGATTAACAGTTTTCTGGTAATACTTGGGGGAGAATGTCATTCTGAGGAGGCTGCTGGTCACGAAATAATAGAATTCATGTTGTCCTCCACTATACTTAATATTGACCGCTTTTCCTATGTCTCTGGATTTCAGTATTTTCAAGATACAGCTTTAATTCTAACTTGGAAATTCCTTCATAAATACTAAATGCTTTTTAAAATAAACTGTGTACAAGAGTTTGAAACCTTTTGTGGTTTAAAACTGTCTAAACAGAGTGAGAATATATCTGACTTTTAATGAAACAAGTCCTGGCACTATGGTATTTGTATAAGAGGCAATGTCATATTCAACACCTAAAACTGGAAATACTGTGGCTTTGTCATGTGTGGGATTGAAACTTTCTTTTGTTAAAAATGCTGAGAACTATAAGAGAAGTAGGTTTTTGAGCAGGGCACTATAATCAGAGCTGGTACTGAATGTAGCGTGTGTTGGAATGTTTGAACATACCAAGTGCACTCCAGAGTTTAGTGTTAATGAAAACTGTGGTAGCCTTAATGAAATAAAGTGTATAATCTGAGAAGTTTTTTATGCTCATTTTACAAAAACATCTCTATCTTCAGTCCTGTTTCCTGGATATAACACCCAATTATGTAAGATTTTTATATAGATTAGGCTTCTTCCACTCATTGTTCAAACTGTCATCTCTTTTGAAAATATGGAAGAAATAGGTTCTGAAGTAACTGTAGATATCACTTTCAGATAACATAAAGGGCCTGTGACAAAAGTGTGTAACTAACAGGTAATTTGAACAGCACATTGTCTCATAAAGTTGAAGAGTATTCAATAGAAGTATGAAACTTAAAATTTAAAATGGAGAGGCAGGGTTATTTTTTTTAATAAAACTTGTTTTCAACCAGTGGTGTTTCTGGTATACCTGTAAGGCTGTCGTAGATGAAAACAAGTAACTCACTATGTGGCTGCCTACTTCTTGGACAAAACCAACCAGTGAACAATCAAGTGAAGTTGCACACAGGCAGGTGATGTATCATTCATTGTTCATATGGCTGATGTATCCTGAGATTTAACATCAAGCATAATGTGATATGCTCTCAAACTGAATACAGTGGGGGGAAACGTTAAAAAGTTTTTGGGCTTTTTCTTGGGCCAGAAAGGAAGGAATGCTTCTGACTATCCTCATTTTCTTCAGAAAGCAGTACTTTTAATGCTGTAATCCTTCCTTTTCTTTCCCAAAAAGGGTGGTGTTTTGAAAGTAGAACAGTTATTCTGTGATATTAGCATTCTGTGCCTTGGCTAGTAAGTTTTCAATAGCATTACTGTCCTGTTTCTGTTCTAGTAAGCTGTGTTATGTACTCATGTATAATTTTTCATGTATGGGGACTGGTAAATGAACTACATACTCATTTCATTAAAAAATGCTGATAAAAGCATCTTCTTTTTCCTGCCCAGTATGATGAATTAGTTCCTGCATCCCTGACAACCAAATATGGAGGGTTTTATATCAACACTGGTACACTGCAGTTCCGCCAGGCATCTGACTCAGAGGATGAAGACTTTGCAGAAGACAAAAAGCATAGGCCACCTAAAGTGAGTGATCTTTATTATGCTTTTTATACAGAACTTACAGCTAGGTGGACATCAGAAAAGATTTGATATGCTTAAGAATGGCTCAGAGCCTGAAAGCAGAATGATGTACAGCACTGTTCTATTGCATTTTCTGTTTTGTGGCTCATGTATTATCATTTGGGAAATCACTCAGGATATCCACAGGCTGTCCGGTCTAGTAAGACTAACCATCTGTTCAGGCAAGCTAACAAGTTGTGTCCATCCATCTTGAAGTGACAGATGATTTAGTAATTTCATAAGAATTTTATTATATGAGATGAGGACTTAAATTCTGTAGCACTGCTTTTATGATTTTGCACAAAGCTTATGTGAGTTGAAATTGTTCCTAATATTCAAATAACACTTGAAATATCTGTTAAAATAAACTCAGCATATAACTATATTAAAAAGTATATATACAGTCTTTCCCAAACAGCGTGCTATTTGACATACTTTGACAAGATATGATCAATGCAAATATAATTGCTTTCATATGACATTCACAACTTCCATGCCATTGCAGAAACTTCCTGCTTTCTGATGTCTTTTCCTGATCTATAATTCTTTAACATAGTTTAAGGGTTGTTGTATTGGATCTGGCTGGAATGGAGTTAACTTTCTTCATAGCAGCCCTTTGGTGCTGTGATTTGGATTTGTGACTGAAATAGTGCTGATAGCACACCGAAGTTTGTCTGTTGCTGTATAATGTTTGCATAGGGTTTTTTTTTTTCCCCTACCCTGCACAAGCAGGTAAGCTAGGGATCAGCAAGAACCCAGGAGGGGAGACAGCTGATGAATTTGCCAAAAAAGATATTTCATATTTTGTAACTTCATATTCAGCAATGAAACTGTGGTAGCAGAAGATGATGGGGGGGATTCAGTCTTCGAAGGCTGCCATTGCTTATCCTGTCTGGGTTTCAGTCTGCATGTGCCTTGAAGTATTGTTCTTATTGAAAGCTCTGAATTCAGTAACTGTTTAAAAATTATAAACAACTGAGATTTGTCAGTAAGTGCAGTTGCCGCTAAGAATCCAGTGGTAGTGTTTGCCTTTACAAACATTGAGATATTTTTCCTGGCCCTCAATTGAAAAGTGTAAGGAAAACTAAATGTGGGTTTTTGGTTTTTTTTCTGTAAAGCCCTTTAATTAGGGTGGAAAAATCATTGTCCTCTATTTGATCGCTTTATCTAGATAGCAAAGTTAAAAGAAAGCGAAGATCGTGGAATGAAGAAGCGCAAGCGGAAAGATGAAGGGACGGAAAAGGAGAAGAAGCCTCGGAAAATGAAAGTTCCTAAGCAGATGGGGTAGGTTTCTTTCTTTAGATGAACCCTTGAATTGTATGTGATTTCAAGATTGCATGCTATAGCAAGATTATCTCAGCTGTTCAGAATATTGTATTTTTAAACTATAATTAATAGCTAGTAGATTTTGGTTTTTGAATATGTGGGGGGTTTGTATTAAATAAGTCTTGCAAGCTAATCTTTGTTAAAATTTTGAACAAGGAATAATAAAACAAGGAAAGACAAATTACAGAAATGTTGAGTCTGAATAGCAATATCCATCATTGTTCTACCAAAGTATTTTACAGAATTAAGAGTTACATCTTCTAATGAAAAAATATTTTCTTCCTATCCCTTAGTTTCTAATCTGGAAACCTGTAAACATAGCTTAATTATTGTATATTTTTATTGCTAACTTTGTGTGCTTTCCTGAGTTCTGAGGCTAGCATGGAAGGATTAAGGTGGTGGGTTTTTTAATTGGCTTCTAGAAAACTGTTGAGTGAAAGCTGTCTTATGAATATTCAAGACAGTATTGAAAATTTACTGATGATTTTACTTTTCATCAAGGTGATGAATTAGCAGAAAATGCTTAGTTGAAGTAGCATATGGATGTTGAGTCTGCATGTCAAAATTCTTAGCAATGAAGAGAATTATTTTAAATGTACATGGTGTCTCTAAATTCAAGGCGACCTGCTACCATTCAGGAGTCTAAGAGCCAAGTTTAAGTATTTTAGTAGCATAGATCAGCCATGAGTTATACAACTGTGGCAAGTTCTCTGTAATTACATTGATAAGTTAAAAGTAAATAACCTTTGTCTTCATGTGTACAAAACTTAGCAAAACAGATCAGTTGGAGAGCATGAAATCAAATAACCAGCAAAGGTTTATGGTAGCTGATAGAATAGTCTGAAGATGGAAGGACAAAGCATTTGCTTCTTCCCCCTGATAATTTTTTAATTGCATTAAACTCCCAGACTTTTGTTAAAGCTTACAAAAGCCTCAAAAGTCACATATATTCTAATGAAAGATTTCTTTCCTCTACAGAGTTGTGGCCTTAAATTCACACAAATCTGAAAAGAAGAAAAAGAAACTGTTTAAAGACTCGCTCTCTCTGGCTGCCATGCTCCGTAAATTTCAAAAGGAGAAGGAAGCCATGAGGAAGAAGGAATCTAGTCCAAAACCTCCAGTGACTGTTGCAACCTCTACCCCTAGTAAAATTCCTTCCTCCTCTCTCAGTGCAGGAAATGATATCTCTGACTTGAATCTTAGGATCAATGATCCTGTCCTCTCCATTTTTGGTAGCACAAATGAACCTGAGCTCCTGCCAGAAGCTGAAAGTACCCTGGAGATGCTGGGAGACATTGACTTTGACAAGTTGCTTGATGGCACTTCTGATGGCAGCCCGGTATCTGAGCTGTCAGGAGAAAATGGAAATGTCACTCAGGCAACCTACACCTCTCAGGTCATGACACCCAAGCAGGTGCCTGCCCTCCCAGAAGGTCTGCCGATGCTACTTGAAAAGCGCATTGGAGACCTTCGAACAGTAAGTATGAATTCATTGGTAAGGGATTGCATTCAAGAATCTGAGAAAACAAGGAAGAATAATTAGGGCCTAAGCTGTCATCCCTGAATTGCTGGCTGAAACTAAAAAATGCAGAATTGATCTTAATGTAAATCTTCATGGCTGTATTTATACTCAGATGAAAATGGGCATAGAGAAGATGCAGGTCAATTGTTAAAGCAGTGCTTGTTTCACAGTGGAGACAAGGTTTTCAAAATCTTCTGTGTATAATAACTTGTAATGTTTGTTTAGTTTTTTTCCATAATGGAAATATTAGTGTTACTTTAACTTGAGTTGTTAGCTGGTGAAATGGGTGGATATTTCCTTGCTTTGGAGCACGAAACCTGAAAAATGGCTGCAGCTTACAAATCGAAGTCTTGAAATTTTGACTTTGTAACATAAATGCTAACTTGCCAGTTTAAAAAAAAAAACACAACCCAAAACCCCACAACACAGCAACAATCAAAAAACACCACCCAACTAGAAAAACCACAAAAGTACAAAAAAAAACCCCAACACCAAAACAGCAAACAAAACATAAAAGAGTATTTTCTTTTGGAAGGTTAGAATGGAGTCCAAACTCATGAAAAAATACTAATTAAAAGTATTAAATCTACAGGTTACAAACATCCCAATAGCCTATTGAAAGGGATCAGAGCTATTAAAGTATTATGTGCTCCTTGTTTCAGTTCTGGATGTTACCTTAAGTTGAGAATGAATTTGTTGTCTGGTTGTCCAGGTTCTGATATTAAAGATTTTCCTTACGCACAGTTAGTTTTGAAAGAGCACTTCAAGTTACTACCTTTTTGGGAAGGAAAAAAAAAAAAAAACAAACCAGAAAAACCCTGTAGAAAGCTTGCTTTCCTGGGGATTTGATTAATGACAATATAACGTTTGTCATACCTGTTTGTAAATGTCTTAGTGTTCTTAGTTATTTTTAAATGTAACAAGCTAAATACAGCTAAGGGATTAATAGTTACTAAAGTGAGAGAGATGATTTTTGTCTGCCTTTGAATATTCAGGTTAATTTTGCTATGAATCAACAATAAGCTTCTAGTAAAACTGCAGGAGAGCTGAATTAGGCTAAAACTCAGGAAGTGTTAGTGGCCTGCCCCAAATTCATGCTGCTTCCTGGTATAACAAGCCCCACCCAGTTAGAAGAAAGCTTTAATTCAGTGGCTCTTGGGAACCTAACTGTTCTATCTTCTGCTTTTGATAATGTCTTCTGGAAGTTTGGTGCTGGTTGAGCAGAGTAAGTCTACCCATGCACTTGGGGAAAAACTAGACTCTGTGTGGACTTGAAGATTGCACTTCCCTTACCTTCTGCAAATTGCAATCAACTGACACATTACCAGTGGGGGAAAACATCTTCTAAGAAGCAGGAAAAAAGAAACAGGTTTTGTCAAATAATCACCAAGCTCACAGTGTTTGTGCTCTAAGAACACAAAGCTAAGAAGTGTATAAAGCTGTAGGAAAAAAAGCCTGTGATTCATGAATGGAGTATGATATATCTAGATGTAAAAAAAAAAAAAAAAAAAAAATCAGAAGGCCACTTACTAAATATAATAAAACCTTCCTACTTCCTCTTGTGGATTAATGTCTTCTAGTTCTGTAAGTGAGCAATTCTAAACTACCATGATAGCAGACAATACTGTTCACAAGCAGGAAAGTAATAAAATGGCCTTTTTGTGTTGTGAAGTTAACTGTCAACATAATCTGTCAATGTTGCTCTCTTCAAAAGCCAGAAACACTGTTCAGTATGGTAGTATAATGCTGAAATTGCCTTTCGGATTCCACCAGGAACTGAAATGTCAAAGCACATTTTTCCTTCCACTTTAAATAAACCAGAAGATGATAATAATCCTTGTGTTAATTATGCTTAAAGATACTAGATTTAAGACATTAAAACTTTCTGTAGGTTTTTGTATCCTATCACTTACAAACATCTGTAATGTTTCTTATTTTTTTTACCAGGACAAATGCTTCAGTATTCTTAAACAGATAGTACCATCCCCTCAGCAGCTGAATTGAAGTAGGAAGTAGAAAGTAGTGAGCAGAATGCAGTCTTCATAGGAACTTAAACTCTGGTATCAATGTTCATGACTGAAGCAGTAAAGCATTTAGACGATGGGCTACCTTATGGTTTCTGGTAGAGTATCAGATGCCTCTTTTCCTGTGCAGTGTAGAGTTTGCAATTCCAGAAAATATTTTAATATTTCAAACATAAATGGGTCAGTTACAAAGACCAAGAACAGTAAGTATTCCATAATAATAAAGAAATTTTATCAAGTTAACACTTCGATTTATTTCTAGGTTTTAGCTATGTTGTCACAAGTCAATAAAATTTTTTTTAAAAGGCAGAATTGGATCTTAAATTTATTTGAGTATTCAGCCTTGTAGCATGTGGGCTGCCTCTAACGTTTGTCAGTCACTATAATGATACCACACTTGCCTGCTTTTCTGCATTCATATCCTTTTCCAGCTCCTTTAGACATTTGCTGTTTGGTCCCAGTGACAGAATTTAACAATAAGCCTCTAAAAGTGGGTTGTTTTTTCTTTTCTGTAAATCTGCAGAGTGGATGTACACCAGAGATCTTACTGATTTTTATAGAATGGTGTGGGGATTTGGCTTTCTCCTACAAGGTGTCATTGATTGTGAAAATAAGAATCCAGTTAAGGACAAAGATCAAGGGATTCTGCATGGGAATTCCTGTGAGATCAGTAAATGAAAGGAAGTATGTATAGGAATAAGGCTGTCTTTCCCCCCCCCCCCCCCCCCCATGCCAAACAGACTCAGAAAAAGACCAGACAAAAATGCTAGAGTCTAAAGATGGTGAGAATGCTGGACAGCACTAGAAAAGAGGGATGAGGTATTACTCTAGCATACACAATCCCTTTGTAGAAATTGTAGTGAAGGGTTGACATGGATCTAAGAAGGCTGGGAAGTTCTAACTGGGTGAGGCACATAAGAGGTAGAAAAAGAGCCTTTCATAAATTGAGAGTATAAATGCATTGATGCTCTTGCCTGCCTGACTTGTAAAGCAATGTCCCTCTTTTTAAAGCAAACGGTGGTGGAATGTTACTGGTGGTGAGATAATAAAACATCTCCATTTTCTTTCTTCATAGTTATTGAAAAGATTAATGTGTTAACATCAGTGATCCAGGCAGATTCTAAATAGAATGATTGTTTGCCCTAGAGCAAGCCATTTTTATTTGAGTACAGTTAACAGTCAGCTGAATGTAGTTTGGGTTCGTATATTTTTTCCAAGTAATACTGTTCTCTGGAAAATTAGAATGTGATACAGCTGTAAAAGTAAAGATGCAAAGGTTGTTGGGATAAAATGTTCTATGAACTCTTGGATACCTTCTATTTCTGTATTTTCAGGCCGCCAAGATGTTTGATGAAGAAGGCAGGAAGAAGTTTTTCACGCAAGACATGAATAATATTCTGCTGGAGTAAGTGCTTATCTGTACAACCTTCCCTTTTTGGAAAGGGGGTGAAAGGAAAAGTACAGAAGAGGAAATATTATTGAGGTTGTTCCAACAAAGCCCTTAAAAGTCAATGAAGGTAGATCAGTCTAAGCTAGTTATTGGCTAAAGAGATTTATATATGAATACAATTCCTGTCATGACTATCTGTCTGTCTTTATCCAGTGTAAAGTGTTTTGTAGTGCCCTGTGTCCTTGACTTCATGTGTAAAATTCAGCAGAACTGCCATTATTTCTTTCTGTCCCCCACTTTCATAACTCAAAACACCTTCAGCTTTCATGAAGGAAAATGCCAGCTCTTTTTACTCTGTGATCCTTCAATTAAGTGTTTTAATATAGAAGGTTCTATGTTCACATTCTAAGAAACAAAAAGTAATCTGTAGAAGACCGTAGCAATTAAAATTGTGTCAAGATTGATGTGCAATGGTGGGAGTAAGTTAAATTTGAATGACAGTATTCGGTGTTGCTGGAGAACTATGTATATGAATAGTTTCTTGCCATTGATTTAAGACTTCTTCCTTTTGTAAAAAAGCTTATCCGAAAATGTCCCAAGCTGCTATTTTTAGTATGCATACAAAGCTTCCTTAGGTTTTTGTTCAGTTGTCATCTTCATCTTGGAGTGCCTCACTGGCTGACTGTCTCTTGTTTGTTTGTCAGTATTGAGCTACAGTTACAGGAGATAAACCCTGCTATCCGCAATGGAGTGTACTCTCACCTTGAGGCTTTTGTGCCATGCAATAAGGACACACTGATAAAGCGTCTGAAGAAGTTACACCTCAACGTGCAGGTAATGATGGGGAAATTAGCTCCAGCATGACTCAATTATGTAATAGTAATGAGGACAGAGTGCAGGAGAGTACAGCAACAGTCACACAGTCTCCAATGAAGCAAAAGGTTTTGGATCAGTTGCTAGATCAGCTTAAAAGCTTTCTTCTGTGTACCTGCTATTGCCAGTACTTTAGGAACAAATATTTTAAGTGTTTCCCACCCTTTATCTAAGAATGAAGTGCTTTCACCTTGAAAGCTGGGTAACAGGGTGCATATCAAAGTAGCAGAACTAGAAAGCCCCAATAATGATGGCTATGACAGGCTAAAATAAAATAATTACTATTGCACTCACTTTTCTGTCAAGAAAAAAGAAAGGCTTAGATGGATAATAGATTACCCAGCCTGTACTGTTTGTGCAAATTTTCCTTTGTGGCTAGGTCTTAGAAATACTTCAGCGCTTGCTTTTCTCTTAAAGAATATGTTTTCCTATTGAATAGAGAAGTTGTCTGTGATCTGAGGTATCCTGATCTGATTCTTTAGATGAAATAGGACTAAATCTCGCAGAGGATCTGAGGATCATGAATGCAGAGATCAAAACTTGCTAAGGTGGCAAACATTCATGTGCTATTTTTAAGCAGTAAGATATAATAGCACATAATATTCTAGTTCTTATCAATAAGCAGTTATGATTAAGAATGTAAAGTCAGAAGATGTAGAAAGAGAATTTAAAACATGTAGGGAAGTATATAGTATATTACTTTAGTGTTTGAAGTTCTTAATATTTGGAACAATTCTAAATACATAATCCTTACCTGAGGTACATAACTTGCATATCATAATAATCTGATTCTCAGGTAATTTAATACATATATTTTATTCATTACGTACAATTTTTCATACCACAGTTTTTGGAGACTTGGTTAATTGAGTACTTATTTGTAAGTGTTGAGATACTTATTGGTCAAGTCATCTTGCTTTTTCCCTCGTGTTTTCATCCCTTCCCTATTTTGATTAAAAAACAATATTTAATGAGATCATGCTATAATGTTTTCTTGGGACTATCTTTCATTGTTTCTGGTCTCAAGACCACGTTGTATGAGAAATTTCAAGTATGTGCATTTCTGTAGTGCTGTTGCACCTAACAGGATTCAAGCGCCATGTAGGAAATGACTGTTGTGGACAATAGTTACTACTAGGAATATTGTGTCAGGAGTGAGTGGGGAAATAATTTTTGTGAAACAATCTGAAACACTCTTTACATTGCATCTAATAGTACTGCTTTGGTGTTTCTCTTTTCACAGGATGACCGCTTGAGAGAACCACTGCAAAAGCTGAAACTGGCTGTCAGTAACGTCATGCCTGAACAGTTATGCAAGTATCAAGAGGACTGTCAGGCCCGCAATCAAGCCAAGAATGCCAAGTAGGTATTTCTGGAGTCTGTGCATGCCCATTCTAGAGTCCTGCTGGAAGCCTGTCTCCATGTTGTTCATTCCCTGAGCTCAGCAAAGTACTTAGCTCCAGTTTACAGGTATCTGTACGTTTTGAATTGTACAAAGCACTTAGTTTTGTGGAAGTGATGTTACCACCTCGCTCTAGAAAGAAATCCCACTAACTGAATGAAATAGGTCTTGAGAGAAAGAATTATAAAGTGTGAGGATAGTGGAGATTCTCAAAATGCTAGACTAACGGAGGAGGATGGTGTGTTCAGGTTCTTGATATATTTTGTCCTTATTCATTGTAATTTTTTCCCCTCATAGTTAACTAATTTTAGACTTGGAGAAGCATTAATAGGTTGATAAGCATCCTGCCATTTCCCAGTAGAGGCACTAGATGAATAGCTTATTCACAGATGAAATGCTTATAGTCAGCATCCTTGATAGCCTCCAACAGTGTGTCCTTTTAACTTGTCTGAGGGCCACAAAGTGGTGTGGAGAGGAAGATTAACTGTTTACCCTTTCAGAAATGGTATACTAAGAATCTGAAGACAGGTCCTCTTTTTTTCCTAATACCTAAAACAACATTCCTTTCTCAAGGAAACATTTGCATACCTATAAAGAAAACAATTGTTCTAACTGTAGGTTGCAAGGGGAAGATGAACGAGAGAAAAATGGATCAGAAGAAGATGATGATGAGAAACCTGGAAAGAGGGTTGTGGGACCTAGAAAGAAGTTTCATTGGGATGACACAGTGAGGTGAGACAAAATTACCTTTTCCACCAAGAATTTTCACTGACTTCATAAAGGGATCTCCAAGGGGATGTTTGCTTTATTAAACATGATACTGTTTAATAAACATATGTTCTCAGTATACCTCAGAAGTTTTGGAGAATGAGGATAAATAGGCAAGCTAGAACGCTGCAATGGTAAAAGACCCTTTTCTTTAGCTTGAAAGGCAAGATCATCCTGCGTCCAACCCTTTTTTCACTGCTTGTTTATCTGTTTTTTCTAAATACATGAGAATTTTCTTGGTCATAGGACTTTGAGCTTCTTTAAGCAAATAATAGAGGTGTAAGCAGAATTAAGTCTGCTTCTCATCATTCTAGGAATAGGTCACAAAACACTGTCACCCAATGAGTGGTAAAGATTTTTGCCAGAATATGGCAGATCACCAAAATGGTCAATGCTGGTTTGGTAAGCCTCCCAGTCCTTGGGCAAGCCAGCAACCAGACTGTGTGAATCTTAACTCCTCCCATCCTCTCTGAACACAAATTCTATGTTATCTCTCAAGAGCAATACAGATTGTCTGAAATGTTGACTTCTGTTTTGTTTCCTAGAGTAGATTTTACTGAAAAGTGAGATTTAAATTAATCTGGATAGGCTTTTAAGCAAGTAGATCCTTCTAAATTTGTAATTTTCTATGCAGGTTCTAAGCTAATTTTAATATAAGTATACATATTATTAAAAGGTGCTGGTGGACTGATGAATCTTTTTAGTATGTTAAGACAACAGGGAAGCAACTTTGTGGAATATATACAACCAGTATGGCTTGGACTGACCTGGAGGGAGCCATACTTAAAGAAGAGATATTTAAAACTGTTCTGTGTTTTTTTTTTTTCATTCAAGAGGCTCTGAAAGGCCAACATTGCTTAACTGTGTGCACTTTTATATTTTTAAGGACAGTAAAAGACAGAATCCCCGGCAAAGAGAATCTTCTGTTGAAATATTCAGCGTAGAATGGATCTTGCTTTCAGACATTCTCCATCTTAAATGAGATAGAGGTCACTGAGCAAAGTGAGAGGAGATGTTTCAGCTATGAGGAAACCACAAAGAAAATGTAAAGCCAATTACAGAATGATAGTAAGGATGAAAAAGAGCCATACAGTCTATTGGAAATGATGATAAAGTGACAGTAGCAGATCATACCAGTTGTAGCAGCAAAGTTGTGCAGTGGCAAACTTCCAGAAGAGTAATTGAAACTGAGCTCTTCCTACAATTGGCAGTGGACAGCAGCAGTGTAGCATCAGTACTTCCATTTCTCAGCCTTCTTCTGCTGAGCTTTTGAAAGGATAGTTTCTTTAAGTATAATGATAGAATGGTTTAGGTTGGAAGGGATCTTTAAGATCATCTAGTTCCAAACCCCCTTCAAATGGGCAGGGACATCTCCCACTAGACCAGGTTGCCTAAAGCCCCATCTAGCCTGGAACATATTTGTTTCTTTCTGCAGGTCTCTATTGTGTAATCTTGTGAAGATCAAGCTGGGATGCTATGAGCTAGAGCCAAATAGAAGTCAGTCTGCTGAAGATTACCTCAAAACCTTTATGGAAACAGAAGTGAAACCACTTTGGCCTAAAGGCTGGATGCAGGCAAGGTAAGATGCCTGCTTTATATATTTATTTTTTTTGGTGTTAACTATTTCTTGGATCTTGCTGTCATATATTTGACTCAACCATGTATTATTAATTTTGGTTAAAACTTCAAAATGTCAGCAGAACTGGAATATTTTAGGAGAAAGAATGTTTTTCAGAAGTTAATTTTCTATCTTGTTTGCAAGCCCGAGAACTAAAACCCCACTGTTCTCCTTGGAGAACTATTTGATTTTGTCATCTGCTGGAGACTGAATTTACTGAAGCTCATGTGTGATGCTTCATTTGAGGGGGAAGTATGAAGTGGGGCATAGCTGCGTGGGAAGTACTTTCTGTGATCTAGAAAGTGATTGTGATAGAGAAAGCAGTTTTGCCCATGTCGTAAGCAGTCTGATAATGCAGTGTGACATAGACTTTAAAATTTTGAGCTGGAATTTCAACACCAGAGTTCAGAAAACACTAAAGTTTATGCTCTTTACTTCCTGTATGCAATTAGGATGCTCTGTGATGCTGCAGTTAAAAAATAACGCCAGTTTCTTAATGAAAACTTATGCTTGCTTCCTACTGACTTGTCAAGAGGAAATAAACAAAAGGGGAAAAATAAAATGAAAAGAGTAGTAATCATAGAGAAATGCAAATTTAGGAACATTTGCAAACACTTCGAAGTGGAAGAAGAGAATCAAATATAGATGATGTGAGTTCTTTCCTTCTGTAACACTCGCTGTGAAAGACAGTTTCCTATCAAATCTCCACCTAACTGTAAAAGCTAAATGATATGACAATATTAATCAATTTGCTCAAGAATACCTTGATTGTAGATTAGTCAAATCTGTATCAAACTGTAAAAAAAAATAAATAACTAAACTGAGATTTCCTAGAATAGTCTGTAGAAAATGAGGGTATAATAAGCTGCCTATGAAACAGTAATGAAAGGAGCAAATGAAGTTTTATACTTCTTGGCATACAGTTGACTTATTTCTGTTCAAGGATCTAGTTTTGTATAGTAAGTATGCAGATGAGTGAGATGTTACCACTTATGAAGACTTCATTGAAGTAGACAAGACGAGGAATTGCAGCTTAGCTGAAGAACAGATACGGAGATCAAGTGATAGCATGAGGTCATCTAACACCATATAGAAGGGAAGCATGTTAAAACTTTGTATTTGAAAGCCATATAACATATATGGTTCTCTGCTTTCCATACAAGTGTGCTGGGGCCTGGGATTCATTCTGGATTTTCATTGCAAAATGAAAAAGATTGAGGAATAGATCAAGCACCTGGAGAAGCTGGGTAGATTGGAAAGTGGCACATTAAACTTCTAATGAGGAATGTTCCTTTTGCTCCATGATGTTCTTCATAGGCCTTTGGTAGTCTCTGGTGGGGGAGCAATGTAACACAGATGTGCAGGTTAGTATGGTCAAGACAATGTGAAAATGGAGCTGAAAGCAGAATCTGAGAATTAAGGCATTGAAACTGTAGTGAGAAGATGTCAGTGTTTTCTTACCAGATTACATGAGGTTTGTGGATACTTGGAATTTTCATAACTATTACAGCTCTACAGGATGCATTCTCAGTGGTGAAAAGCTCTTGTTTAGACAGCTGTTCGTAATGTAGTAAGTGTTAGTGCGATGGCAGTGATGTAGGAAAGTCTTGGTTGTTCTAGTTTGCCTACCTAGAAACAGGGAAGACAAGTTTTCCTTAATTGTCTTTTTATAGCTGCATTTGGGCAGCAAGCTGTAGAATAGGCACAGATCAGGAATTGTTTTTACTTCCCCCTTGTCGGCTCAGGAGCTGATAATGTGGAAATAAAAGCATGTGAAGTGTTGAGATTTGTCATGCCAACTCTTGCTATGCATTGGCTCTGTAATAAAATGTATATGAGTCCATTAGTAACTGCAGTCATAGAAATGGTGCACAATGGCCTGTACAAAATACTGAAGAAAATAAGAAACAAGCTTGGCTACTATAGTCTGACTTTTCTTCTCCCTGCTTTAAAAACAAACAAAACCACAAAAACAGACTAATCACAAAACTGAAACCTGTGATTAATGTGTGGACACATAGTGTGAAGAGTTTACAGTGATCATTAGTTTGATGTTTAAAATATTTTGTTAGCCTTTGAGGAGAGAGAATTCAAATTTTATTTCTTCTGTCCATCTGACAGAGTTAATATTCCATTGTGTTGACTTCTGATTGCCCATTTACTGAGATATTTTGAATGTAAACTTGAAATCTTTTTTTTTTTTTTTTAGCATTCCTCTGTTTATAGCTGCCTGGCACTACATTGTGATAGCAATACAGGCGAAGTACCTACTAGCTGCTTTGGAGACAGATAATCTAAGGGTTCTTCTGAAAATTCAAGGATACTTGCGTATTTGGTGATCATATGCTGATTATCCCTGTAGAATCACCTTATGTTTCTTTTCTCACCTCTCTTCTAGGATGCTTTTTAAAGAAAGCCGAAGTGTTCACAATCACCTCACTTCTGCTCCGTGAGTATAATATTGATAATTTACTTACGTTGTTCACAGCATCAGTTTCCATCTCCATGCTGCCTTTTTGTGGACAGAGGCAAGGAAAGGGAGATGCTTTGGGATTTGTTTTAAGAGACTTAAAATGTTTTTTTTTTTTTAATGCTTTCATTTAGACATATAACTGTACATATAACAACGTTCTTGTGGCATTATATTTAACTCAGTTATGAAGTGGCTAAATAACTCAAGCGGATATTCATTCTTGGATTAATGCCTTTTACAAAGTATTTTGAAGCACTGTACCTAAATTTTGTTGTGCAGCATATTAAGTTGAACTTGGAGACTGCAGTACTTCCTGCTCTTTCTTTTCCTCATAAATATCTCCATAAGCACAGAGGACTGTGTACCTTAGCAGAATTTTCCCTTCTTGATTTTCAGACAATGCTATGTCCTTCTGCCCACATGCAGCCAGAAGTCAAAAACAATTATGACTTTGAATTACACCCAAGATGCAACCTTTGTGATAAATATGTTTAACATAAGCTATTTTCCTACATAATAGCAAAACTGAGTCATGGGCCACCTACAGTAAGGTCTTTTTTTTTAACCAGGCATGTTCCTAGTTGCTTAGGAAAGGAGAATAAACAACCTATAAGATGTTAATCTCTTGATCCTATTGAAGAAATAGAAATGAGAAAAAGATGTGAAATGCTTAACTTCTAAGTTGAAGGTGATGTCTAATAATCCTTAATGTTGTTCTTGCAAGCATAACTGCAGTTGGTGGTCCAGTATCAGCTTATATGGCAAAAGAACTTGGAAGTTTGTTAAATGGCTTCTTGCAACAAACAGAAGTTAAATGTGACAGTTTCACAGTTGATAAGCAACAAGATGCTTTTGGGGGGAATAAAAGCAGCTTTTATGTGGTTTGAAATATAAATGAGAACACAAAGTATACTCCTCAGTGACAAAAACATCGATGTAAAGTGAAATTATATAACTATTATATGTGACCAGTTTAGACAAAGCTCTGATAAGTAGACAAACTCTTAAGATTATCAGAGGCTGAAATGACTTGATAGTTTGTAGTCTTTGTAAATCAGAAAAGTGAAAAATAGCTCTCCTGATATATATCAGGTTATATCAGCAATTCAGTGAATTTTGCATCTAATTTAGAGATACATGACAAAAGAATACGGATTAAAAGTGTGCTTGTTCTTTTCTCCCTGTGTTTTAGCCCATATTCTACTTAAAGGATGTTTTACAACTAAAGCTGGACTCCAGTAGTCATCCTTCTAGTTTATTGGGATATAATTAGGGTAACAGTTAAAACTGAAATTACTTTCTCTTGTCTTCTGATGTGCATTTATCTCCTCTGTTTTAGGGCAAAGAAGAAGGTGATTCTAGCCCCTAAACCCAAAGTGAAGGTAAATGCCTATTTAGATACCTGAGTTTTTCTGTGACCATTTGGTACAACCTGTTTCCTGCCTCTCAGCCAGAAAAATTCTGTATTACTTTCTTGAAAGTAGTACAAAAGTCTTCTGTATAGCTTTTTAACTTTAAGCTATATTAGTTTTTTTGAAAATTGACTGTGAAGAGGTACTAGTTCCAGTAAAGTTTCATATTTTTTTTTAATGTGTGCTTTGTGTTCGTTTTCAGCTTGTATCAAATTTGGCAACACTGGAAAAATATGTGGTTGGGAGGATAATATTGTAAGTCAATAGAGGGTCTCATTAGACACGAGTAGGTGTTGTCTTAGTTCAGTAGCAATTTTACCTAGCAATCAGATTAGCTGCCCTGTTCTTCACAGCATTGATAATTCTGAACTGTGTGGGGCACTTCTAGTTATGTGGAGCAGCAGCATTAGGTTTCTAATAAGATATTGAATTAGCACACAAGACTCCAACACCTAGATATCATAGGTATCTTAACATGAAAATTTCAATAGTAGATCTTTGGTTCATCTGAATTTACAGAATAATAGGATTACACTAAAGAAGACTTTAGATCTATTCCGGAAAGGCTGTTAAACCTGTCTTATCACTTCATTCTCAGGACTCCAGTCCAAAGAAAGAACAGAAAACCTGTATGTCTTCAGTAAATTCAAGTTGCTCTACTGTACTGAGTTCCAGCACACCTGTCTGCACCCCAGCCAGCTCTAGCTGCACACCAGCTCCAGAGACGATTTGTTTGGACGACTCGCTGGATGAAGACCTCTCTTTCCACCCACCCTCACTGGACTCTATTTCTGATGCTCTGGCAGTTATTAATAATGGTGCCAAGGGATCACCTCTTGGATCCACCATAGACACACCAACATCCAGACCTCGCCCTGGGCTGAGGGAAGAGAAACTAGCAAGCATTATGAGTAAGTTGCCCCTGGCAACTTCAAAGAAAGTAGAGCCCACTCAAACACCCCATTCATCAAGTCTTATTGCTGGTCACACAGGGCCAGTACCAAAGAAACCCCAGGACCTAGTTCACACTGGTATCTCTTCAGGCCTTATTGCTGGATCTTCAATTCAAAATCCCAAGGTTTCCTTAGAGCCTTTGCCAGCTAAACTACTTCAGCAAGGACTACAGAGGTCAAGCCAGATCCAGGCTGCTTCCTCTTCTTCACAGACTCACATTTCTTCCTCTAAGACCCAAGCAGCTATTTCCACCTCCTCTCAAAGAACCAAGGATGCTAATATCTTGGTATCATCTTCTGAGGCTCAAGGTGGTTCTTCCTCAACATCACAAGTGACAAAGGTGCACCAGCATTCAGCTGTACAGCAGAAATATGTATCTCCTTTACAAGCAACTATTAGTAAATCACAGACCAATCCAGTGGTGAAATTGAGTAGTAATCCCAAACTGTCTTGCTCATCACCGGTCATCAAGGCTCAAGAGAAATCTGTAGTATATCGCCTGCCTTTGTCTAATCCCTCATCTGGAACTGGCTCTCAAGTGTCTCACCCACTGGTTTCTCGGACAACATCCAGCACCTCTACCTCTAGTAACTATTTAGCCAAGGCTATGGTGTCACAAGTTTCTTCCCAGGGTTTCAAGCCTCCCTTCTCCATGGCTGCGTCTCCCAAACCTGCTGCCTCTCCCAAGCCCACTGCATCTAAGCCCTCTATGACACCCAAGCCCAATGCATCACCTAAATTTTCATCCAAGTCCACCTCATCCCCCAGGCCTGCAACAACACCCAGTTCTTCCAGTTCAAGTGCACTAGTTTCCCAGAGTAGTCACTCCAGCAACAACCCCCTTCATAAACAGACCAGTGGTGTAAATATCAGCAGGCAGTCTCCCACAATGAATTTGCTGCCCTCTAATCGCACCTCAGGCCTTCAGCCTGCAAAGAACCCTCAGGCTTCTTCAAAATTGCCCAACTCTTCTCCTTCTGGAACTGTTGGTAAAAATAATTTGGGTGGAGTTGGAATGAATGTACCTGCCAACAGAGGCAGTAACCTTAACTCAAGTGGAGCTAGTAGGACTAGTCTGTCTGGGGGAGCAGGAAGTGGAACACAGGGTGCTACTAAACAATTGTCAACTCCACACAGACCATCTTCTGCCTCAGGGTCTCCAGTTGTAGCAGCCAGTGTGCAGGTACGCATCTAATGAGTATACATCTATTCCTTACATTAATATTTATCATCTTTATTTTGTAAACATTCTTTCTTGCAATATCCTGATTTGAAAATGTGTCATACATTTAATGTTTATACCTTACTAAGCATAAATGCTAATACTGATGAAATTATTTCACACTAGTGAATAGGTATTCCCAGCTGATGTGAAATGCGCAAATGAGTGTGGAATGAATCCTCACTGTGAAATGTTGTTTGGTCTATACTGTGGAACAGAATTCACTTTTTTGTCTTTTTTTTTTTTAAGAGCACTAGAAAAGGTAAGCTTTGTGTGGCCATGTTTTCAGGGGGTGTGATGTTTTCTTGCATTATTGGATTTGTGTGTTCTTCCGTATTTATTTTTAATGATGGTCATGTGAAAAGGTGTCTTGGTACATTTGTTGCCAAGCTTCATGATTAACTTGCAAAACTAGAGTTCAGTTGCGTGTGGTTTAAGTATGAGACTTGTATTTAAAAGTAACACTTGCAAGGGCTTTCCTTTAGTATTTGTGATTAAACATGCTTTATTTTGTAGGATCTAGTAAAACTGAATGAGACATACCTAGAAATTGTTTGAGACCTTATGCAGAACTTTATCACTGGAGATAAAACAAGTTATACAAAACAAATATTTTGAAAATACTGTGGTTCTACAACTCATGCAAACCTATTATTTACCCAAAAGACAACTGCCTTTTCCAAGTTGCGTGGTGTTCTTATTGGGAATGATTTAATTACTGAGGTGATTTGAGGTTTTCCTCTCTATCGCTCTATCCTGAAGTCTTCACTGCTTAAGTAAAGAAAAGCATTATTGCTGTAAATTAGAGTCTGGATGTAGAGCAAATGGAAAGCTGTGTATTTTTTTTGAACAATGTATATAACTATTGCATGGTAGTGATGTATATTCTGCTTTTAGCAATGACTTGTAATCTTTTTCTTTGCTATCAAATATTTCTTAATGCAGCTTAATAACAGGGTAATGATAATTTTTACGACATTTCAATGGTATTTCATCCTACTGTACCTTAAGTCTGTTACAGGAAACAAGATGTATCTGGCAGGGTCTCATACAGCCTTTGCATTATTTTGGGTACTTTGAATGAAAAAACTACAACCCATATGTTGTGTAAGGGCCACTGAGGTACCACATAGGGCCTCCAGACACGGTAAAATTTGGGTACCCTGGCAAGTGTCTGGAGGAGACAAAAAAGGCTACAGTGAATGTACTTGGGAACGGAGTTGTTTCTTCCTGGTGCAGAATCCAGTGGCTACAACTGCTGTGATGTAGAAGAAAATGTGAAATGGGTGGGGTAGTGCTTACAGATGAGGGAAATTAGTATTGTGTTGGATGATGAGATGAATTCTGGAAAACCCTCCTGTAGTTAAAGGCAAGTCATTTTTTTTAGAAACACTGATCACTTGGGGAACTAAATGCATTTTGGCAGACAGTGACACTGAAGAGGACTGGAGGGGGTGTGGTGGATAATCAATAACATGAGTGCATACTGTAAAACAGCAAAATAAGGTGTGTTGGTATGTGGACGGGGGGAAATCAGCTAGAGGTACTGAGCAGCATATGGGATCTCTAAAACAGTTATTGTGACTTTTTATCCATGGAGTTTTTTGACACTTCAGAAGTTACTTAGATAACGTAGAAGTGGTTCAGAAGAGCAGTACAAGGAAGATAAACCATGGAATAAGGCTACTGTGCAGACTGAGGCTTAGCCAGTGGAGTATATTCAAGAGAAGATTAGAATCAAATTACTTCCCGGTCCAAGTACACTGAAGGGGAAGAGATTTGTGATAAGAGGGTTCTATTTAGCCTTAAAGATCTAGTGGCTGGCTGCTGGACTTAATCAATTCCGGACTAGTTGTTAGGTACTGTGTACTAAGGAGATATTTAACCCTCTTACAACTTGGCATAAGACTGAAAGTGAATCTCCTTTCCATTAAAGGCACCTCAGATTTAATTCCTATCCGAGATGCTATTAATTGGTGAGAAGATGAGAATGGTACCTGAGTTGCTCATTAGAATATCCTGGTCTGCTTACATTGAAGATCAGACTAGATTTTATGTGGTAATAAAGATGTTTCCAATGAGGAAGACTTTCCAAGAAATGTTTCTCTCTTTTCGCCTTTTGATTGACACAATTATTTATGGGAATATAAGCTTACACCTGCTCTAGCTACACAGAAATCTTACTCCGGAATACTCTATTTACTTCTTAAGAACACAAAGTAATCTAAAATTCAGAAATTGTTCTGTGTGATTTCCTAAAAAAGCTCTAGCTATCATTATTACTTGAGCAGAATCTGGCTACTCAAGGATCTCAGTGACTCAGATTTACATGACCAGGATGAACCCTTTTATGAATGGTTATCGTAGGTGAGATAAATAGAAAGTTCTGAACTGCAATTCTTTTAGAGCATTCTCTGTAGCTCTTTCCATCACTGAACTTCTCTTTCCTCATTTTTGACTAAGCAAGAACTTGGCAGAGCACATCACAAAGCTTCTTTCTGTTTTCAGGCATTTACAAATCCACAATTGCAAGAGATTACTGTATGGCTTTTATTTTGTTGCACAGTAAAGATTACATAGGTGGTGAATGGCTGTCATTTTTTGGACATCAGCTTATTGTGAAATTATTCTCTCTTGCCTTGAAAAGTACCAGTCATATGTTGAAGTTTTTCATCCATTTTTTTCTACTTGTGGGATGGAGTATATCTTAGAAGCTATCACTCTTAAGACAACAAATACAGACACTTGCTACCAATGTCACATCCGTAGTTGTTTACGCTTAGAGCATTACTGTTCTAAAATTCTGTGTCATCTTGTAAGCGCTTTCATCTGAACACCTTAAGACCAAAGCTGGTATTAGTAACTTTACCCCTGCTAGGAGTTTTCGTTGCTTTGCTGTTTCTGTAAGTTGATATTACAGAAATCAAGGAGACTTCATTTTAAGCTTAGGTGTTCATTAAAATGATTCTAAGTATTGTTTTTAGTTAAGGCTTGCTTGTATAAATGCGCAGGTTTGAAGTCCTATTCAATCTGAGTCTTTAACTCAAGAATTTAAAATACCTAAGCTTGAGTCTGATTCAAAATGCTTTCGTTGCTGACTATTTTGTAGTAGATCATTAGACAATTGAACATCAGCATATAAAACTATTATATGCATAGTGAAGGAAAGATTGTTAAAGAATGAACTCTTCTAATGTTAGAGGAATTAATGTGATTTGGGGGCTATTGTACCTAAAATGTTCTGGTTAATCTTGCATTTTCATTTTTAAACTGCAGTGAATTTAACTTCATTGTGACACATGTAGAGTTGAGAGATTATTTTCCTGGGCCTTTTGCTTTGACATGCATACACACTTGTACTACGTATGTCTGTGTGTATTTTGGTAACCTGACTGCTCTCAAAGTGGGAGGGCTCCTATGTATTTTAATTTTCAAAAATAATTTGGAAATAAAGTTAGTGTTCTGTTAAGACCCACATTTGGAGAGGGGAAAGTAATACTGTGCTTCTAAAGAACTTCAGATCAACATCTGATAATTTCATATTATTAACCTAATAGAATATGTTGCATTTGATTCTGACTGTAGACCCAGTGTATAATTAGGAAAGAGATAAAGGAAATTACCTGCAAGGCTGATGAGAAAAACATGAGAAATGAACCATACTGTCATGTCTGAATTTGAGATATAATTGTATTTGCTTAGCAGATGCACAGTGAGAAGACCTCCTAGGTAGATAAGTGGATATTTATAAATAGGTTAATACACTTCTTAAGAATTGACTATTTTCTGTACACTGTTATCTCCTTAAAGAATACAACTCAAGGCTTTAAAATCTTGAAGTACTCCTTTTCTTTGTACAGTCAACAGCAGGAGCATCATTACTGGCGAACGCCTCACCTCTGACTCTCATGGCATCACCACTGTCTGTAACCAGTCAGAATGTGACGTCTGCACCATTAACTCCTTTTGGGATGCTGGGTGGCCTTGTTCCTGTGACCGTGCCCTTCCAGTTTCCCTTGGAGCTGCTTGGCTTTGGGACGGACACAGCTGGAGTGACAACCACCTCGGGATCTACCTCAGCGGCTTTCCATCACAGCCTAACTCAGAGTGAGTGAAATTAGTTACCACACTGTGCTATAAGGAAAGGTGCATCCTGAAAATGGAAATTAAGAAGGGAAGCAATAAAGTTCTGAGACACTCAAATTTGGTTCATGAAAATCCCTACAGGAGAGTAAATGTGATTTCTTTGCTGGAAAAACTTTGTTGATGTAACCATCCTTTGGTAAGCTTAACTTTAGCGTTAGATTCACAGTATATGCATAGTTTTGAACATGTTTTTTGGTGAACTTTTAATCTCTCATCTTTAGAAAGGAATATAGCTTAAAAGTTTCCAAATTTCACAATACAAATAAGAGACTTAAAGTGGTGATTCCTCAAAATATTCTCTGTTCAGTAATCTCAAATATCAAACAGTTCTTTTATGAGGAGGTATCAACCAAGATGGCATTTATTTTTTTCAGATTGCTTAAAAAAGAATTTCTTTAGGTTTTTAACCTACACCAGTTTTTTAGTCTTTCTGCTGAAGGAAATGATAGGAAGAGTTTCATCCCAATAGTGAGGCATGATCCTTGCTCTGACTTTTGATTAACCATATCTGAATAGGTCTCTTTCTGTTGACTTATTCTTGCCATTAGAATGTTATCAGGTATTTTTTTTGTTGTTGTTGAGGTACTTCTTCAAAAGTCTGTGCAAATTAGCATGCTACTATAACTACACTATAGAAATAAAAACTTCCTATTTCACAAAGGCTGCTGCTGTCCCCAAGATAGATTTTTCAGCTTTGTTGCTTTTCTTTTTTTTTTTTCCCCAGACTTACTGAAGGGTTTACAGCCAGGTGCTCAGCACGCAGCAACGCTGTCTCACTCACCTCTGCCTGCTCACTTGCAGCAAGCTTACACAGGTAAAGACATCATATTTTTCTTGTTACTTATTTGTAACTTAAGTCAGATTTCTGTCCTAGGCTGAAATAAAACTTACACCAGAACTGAAATTGTTTTAAAGAAGACACAGCACAGGGATAAGCTTTGGTAGCAGCAGGCAGTACACGTTCTATTGTAGCAGTATTTCTGGAACCTGAACAATTTATTTTTTTTTTCTACTTGTCTTCAATGTTTGGAACAAAACAGTTAAAAAAAATTCAACAATACTTTATTGTAGCAGCTCTAGAAACTGAAATGTACAAATTCAGCTAGTGGGGAAAAAAGGAATACTACTTACTGTATGCTAACATGATTGTTTACAGGCTGCATAAAGTCTGTGTTGGCAAGATTGTTGGGGGTTTTTTTCCTGCTCAATTTTAATTTATCCTTTAGAGGAGAAACTGACCTTCCAGCTAGAAGTTTCATGTTTCTTGTAAGAGTGTATACATGTGTGAACAGTGTGATGTTTTCCTAATGGAAGACCCGCCTTCCTTGGGAATTTTATCCTTGATAAGAGTCGCATGTTTTCATTGAGAAGCTTGAAACAGAACATCTCCTGTTTTATAAAGCTTAGAGCTGAAAAAAAGCTCATAAAGCTTTAGAAGGTATAGCTTAGAGTGTACTCTTTGCCACCTGTATGTTTTGGGCTTTTTTTGCCAGGAGAAGGAATAGGAAAGGTGGCAGGGACTTGGTGGGGGTTCTTTATCCTGTTCTCAGCACCGGAAACCTGGGCAGTGCTGCTCTAAGAGGCTGTGAAAACAAACCAATTGGCTATACTTGGTATAACCTTAATTTTTTTGTCACAATGAGTGCCATAGGCTGAATGCTAAAAATGTTTTATTAAAATATAAAAGCTTCTAAAGAAAGGCTTGATTTTTATTTTTTTTTCAGTATCCCAAGCTGCAGCTTAGTCTTTAGAAAGATGGTATCTTTTGGTATGAAGCCTGAAATCTCAGGTTTCAACAGTGCTATTTTTAATAAATGAAATACAGAGAAGACACAAAGTCTTCCAACCCTACAAAGACAATGTACTTTTTGGTGATGCTAAAGCTGAACATGCCAAAATCCTGTCTCCCTTGCTGCAAGTTATAAAAATAAAAGTTCACTCATGCTTTTATTCTTCCTTTTCTTTTTCTGTCTCTGAATTACAGATGGAGGCCAAAGTAAAGGGGACACTAAGTTACAGCGGAAAAACCAGTGACTTCTGGACAAGCAAGGGAGCTGAAGCAGTTCTGGTTGGCTGACAGAATCTGCCCAGTTGGGAAAGTGCTTATTGTCACAGGGCTGCTGTTTCTGTCGATGTTTACATATTCTGATCCCAAGCACTGTGGTGAGAGGAAGAAGAAAAAGAAAACAATACTTGATCAAAGAGAGAAGGAAAAGGAGGACTGGTCCTCCTGGTCATGCAGACTGGTCATAGTTTGATCTTGCCTAAAGAAACAAGCTTTTTTTTATCTGCTCTGATTGGCTTTTAAAAGAAATTGATCGTCAAACCCACAGCAGCACAAACATTTTATTTCTGGGTGATGTCCAATGAAGAGTTGAAAGTGTGAGATGAGCTAGAATAGGTTTCTCCATCCATTGTGTAAGGTGGAATCATCCACTTCATTAGTGCCCGAAGTGCCCAGTATAAGATTGTGTAGGTCCTGAGTGTACTTTATGATTGTGGACCAAAGGTTATATAGAGTAGAGGTGGTACTGGGATACTTTATTATAATTAAACTCTTACACAAATTAGTTTCTGATACGGGCATTTTCCAGCTTTACAAGGCTGTTGGGCTTTAGGAAGCCTACAGATTTACACAGTCTCGTTAGTTGTCTTCAAAAACAGATCTCCTGGTACCTGGAGATGTGAGACCCAGACTACTGGGAAATCCATTGCTCCTTGGGTTGGTTTTCTTTTTAATATAAAGATTCTTACTTAAGGGAGGAAGGGGGTGGAAATTTCTACTTACATGAGAAGGAAATCCACATTTTATTGGTCAGACTAGCATTTCTTTGCCACATCATTTTTTTTTTTTTTTAAGGCACACTGATTTTTCAGTTCTTCCATTTGTTAAACTACCTTTTCCTTTGCCTCATGCTTATCTGCTACTGAAATTAAATAATGTTCTATTCATGTCATTTATAAAACACAACAGTTCTTTACTCATTCTAGATCTTCTTCATCTTTCATCCAACTCCTCCCAAAAGCCATGCATTGTACTGATTTGCTAGTTAAAGCTGATTGTGACCTATTCCAGAGCCAGGTTAATACTGCTTCAGGCATTAGCCAAAGAGGAGTCGTTCAAAAGCGACCAGAGGTGCCTTCTCTTCTGGGGGCTGAATGGGTTGTCTCCAGTATTTCCAGCCCCTGCTGGCCTGGGGGGTTCCTGGCCTGAACTGTTCCTTACATGGTAGCACAAGACTGCAAAGCTGGCTTTTTTTTTTTTTTTTTTTGGATAGCAATACATCGACTGATTCATTTGTAAGGTTAGGAAGTATCCAGCACATGTTGCACTTTCAACACTAGGACAGAACTTTGCTGTTGAGACCCTTGCGCTGTCAGATAAAAAGTGACAATGGCAGAAACTGAAATAAGGGGAGAGGAGCAAATAAAATAGTATGATGCCCTTCTCCTTCAACCCCAAAACATTCCTTTGATCAGAGATGCTGAAGTTCCTAGTAGCTAGTCTTTCCAGTAGTCTGATTTGAGATTGAACCAGTGGCTACTGGTTATCTCAGACCTTCCAGAGAGACTTTGACCCATGGTTAATGAATCTTCAATGTTTTTTGCTAGATTAACTTATAGCTTTCAGGTTTCTTTTACATGTGATTTATTTTTCTTAGACCAGACAACAGTTTCTTTTCTAATTAGAGCTCATTTTAATTTTATATAAATATATATACGTGAATTTAAAATAATATATATTGTGTATTTAGTATAAAAATGTTGGGTTGAGCTCAGCAATAAATGTTTTTGCACAACACTTCTGTGAAAGATTGAATTAAAATAGGATGCATTAGTTCGTTAATTTCACTCCACAGCATCTGCCAATTAAATGCTTTTTAGCTAGTGCTAATGTTTTGTATGTGGTGTGTTGATTAGATAAGCTTGCATCTCCATCAAGATTATTTAGAGTTAAAACATACAGCTACATAGACTCTGGCATTCTAAATACTGTGCAGATTTGGTCAAAATACCATAAACTACTTAGGATGCAAGCTTTACCTGGTTTTTTTTTCCTCTTTTCTCCAGGAAGGGTTGAAGGAAGACAACTTCTGTTTTTTGAGGCCTAACAGTTCTGGCAGGATACTAATTCTCTGAACTGTGTCAAACCTGATACTTTTTAAAAATGCATGTAGCTAAGGGAGTTGCAGCAGTGAGCCATCAGGCAGCAATATGTTCAAAAGACCCTGTCCTAAGAGAGTTCTACCTCTTCTGTGTTTTCCTCATTGAGGCATCTCATTCAAATTGCCATCTTTTGTCTTCATGCTTAATGAAATTTTAGATTGGGAAACTTGGAGCCCTTTATAACTACAGCACAAATTTCTTTTCAGAATTCCTCTCTTCTTGGAAGTATACTTAATCTTCAGTTGAGGAGTATCCTCTCGAAATCTTGAGGGAAGGAGTAGTCCTGTCTCTGTGGCCTATTGAGTTTCTCAGTCTTGGGGAAACAAGTAAACCAATACTTACTGTGGAAATAGGTAATAGGATGATGAGAATAAAGATGACCGTTTGATGTTTGTGGAGCCAGTTCAAACAGCCCCTGGAGGGTAACTGTTCTCAGTCATTACACTTCTGAGCTTTTTTGGAATCAACGATGTAGCAATGAAAGGGCCTACGTTCCCTGTTCCCCCCCGGTAAAACCTAGCAAGGCCAAATCAAAGGAAATAACAGGGTGGCTCCCAGAGACCTTTGCAGGTAGCATAAACAGGATGGGGAAGTGAAAGATTTCTGCAACATCCAAATGCAAAATTAGGTTAATGTTTTACTACTTCCTGCACAGCAGCTCTTCTAAAGATATTTCCCCCCAAGTTTTTACTACTTTTTAAGGGCCTTTGTTAATAAAGAAACTGTAGTTGTACATATAAATAACCCTCAGTATTCACAAGCAATAAGAAAGCCAAGTAGAGCTGTCTGTTCCAGGCAGCAGGGCTGAACTTGGTTTGGGGACTGTATATGAGCTAACATGTCGAGCTCACTGAAAGCCTCAAACAAATGCAAGCAATAATTTCAAACACAGGTTTTAGATGTTAAAACCGCCTGGGTAATATTTTCTGCTACATGATCCAAAGTCCCAAAAGTCGTGGTAGCTATTTTAAATCCTTTCGAGACACTTGGAAAGAAAGAAGGCAGGCTAGATGAAAAACAGGCTGCAAAGTTTTCTGATACCTTGGACTATAATTGCAGTGTTCTCCCACTCCAAGATGCAAATGACCTAGATCACTTTGTCCAGCCTTCTCTGATGATTTGAGATACATGACTAATACCAACCGAGTCACAAGTGTGGATGCTGTGGGTTTCACATCTGTTTTCTGCTAATCAGAAGTAACTTTTAATTACCTGGGTTCTGCTTCTTGTTTGAATCCGATCAAAGTTGTCTGATGCACAGATTTGGAGGTGGGACAGGTGCCAAGAGCCTGTTCCCCACAGTCCCATCACCTGACCCTTCCTCCACACTCCTTCTCCACTTGGTGCAAGACCCTTGAGGACATGAAAACAGAGAAATCCTGCAACTCTCCCAGGCTGCCATCAGTTGTGTGAACCATTAACCCTCTGGGAGTCATCCTGGACTCCAACTAACTTTATCACATTTGCTGCTACATTCGTAAAATGAACTTTTGGCTGTATTTATTAGCAAATTTTAATCTAGTTTACAGTTTGTTTGGTTTTCTTTTGAGTAGTTTTTGCCCACAGATGGATTAGAAGTGTTGGGGTGTTTGGGTTGATTGTTTTGGGTTTTTTTGTGGGTTTGTTGGTTTGTGGGTTTGGGGTTTTTTTTTTTTTTTTTGAATGAATTGGTGAAGGCACAGTGGTCCCTCTTCTGCTTTTGTTTTGAATCTTTTTTTGAAGATGGCATTGCAGGGAAAATGTGCAGCCAAGCCAAGCTTTGGAAGGCTTCCTCCCACACCTAACTTTCGTCGTCTGCTGAATCTGGGGGGAAATCATTAAAGGGACACTTGCTTTTTGTTTGGGTTTTGGTTTTTGGTTGTTTTTTTTTTTCCATAAAACAAACCAGAAGGTGAAAGCAGTAGGTAAATGACTGATTAATTAACACGTTATGCAATTTTAATTTTATAGAAATTAAAAAAAGGTTAGTAGATTTTGATTGGTCCTAGCTCTGGTGAAATGGCTGTTACCCTCCATGACTTACTTGATTCAGGCCTTTGTCCTTTGTTTAAGTGCCTTTTTTTTTAATTTTATTTCCCTACCCTCTTTAAACTTCTCAGAGATCCTGAAGTGCTGGAAGGCATTTTGGAGGAAAATCTTACGCTTGCCAAGATGGCTTTATGCTGTTATACTATTTTTTTCCCTTTTGTAAAGAAAAAAAAGTGTATAATGTGTGTAACTTCATAGCTGCTGTACCATGGTATTGGTTGTGTCCTTGTGCGTGCTTTCTCTCACACTCACTCACGTTCGCGCACACACATATATTAGCAATATTTCTGAGAAACCTGTTCATCCTTCTACATTCTGCTGGCTCTGTTAAACACTTAAAAGGTGAACGCTTGTGCAAAGATGGCAGTACAATAAAAGAGTGTGTGTGTGAGTGTGCGTAAATGTGCATGAGAGAAAGGAAGTGGCTAATGGGAATGAAACTTCTTGCATTTTTCTCTGAAGGTTTTAAATTTGGATCTTAATTAGGTCACGAGTAAAACATAATGGGCCCTGTCTGGCAACCTTATTAGATACTTGACTATTTCACACAATTACTGAGTCTGAGGCAAAGATGTGTGGCTGACAAGTCCAAGGATGTGTGGGAGAAAGAAGGTTAAAATAGCAGCTTGCAACAAGTTTGAGTCAAATTGCAAGGAATCTTGTGTGGGACTAGTCACATCTGCTTGACACCAGTTATTGTGAGAATTCTCAAGATTTAACATAGTTGTCCCTTTCTACCACACACCATATCTAAGAAGGAATTCAGTAAAACCTGCAAGCGTGCAGCTGCTAATTGAAGTTAAACCTGGCTACGCTTCACATGCTGCCTAAATCATTCTCCATGAAGTCATTTTCTAGTTGTTCTTAATTTATTGAGGTTTCATTAATGGGTTATTCTCTTAATATAATGAACAGTAAGTTCATGTGTTGTGAGCTGAAAGTGAATCCTCATAATAGTGTCTGTGCTTGTTTCCTTGTTCTCTGACAAAATTAGCAATCTGCAGTAGATCATCTAGTGATCTTAACAATTCTGTGCCGAGGATCTATCTAACTTAGAATTATTATAAACATGCATACCTGAAATTAGCAATTTACTTGTTGACCAAGTGCTAAACTTAAGGTAACACAGGTACACATCACTAGACTCTGTTAATTCTGTGATGTGCTTCCCCTGGGGAAGATACTATTTTAAGTTGCAATATGAAAATGAAGCATTGACTTTCCAGAATGGAAATGGAATGAAGAGTCCTTCATAGGTGGAGAACGTATTGAGAGAGCAGAAAATAAGATAACAAATATGACATGCTTCTGTGGCAGAAAATAGCCTAACTGCTACTTTAGTTCTTGGCTTGTCTTCACATTTTTGAGGGAACCTGTTTATGTAAACTAGGTGATAGGTGGATTTCTTCTACCAATCTAATGGTGCCATTCAAAGATAGGGCTATTGCTGGTAGCTCAGCAGAGCTGATGATGAGGGTGTGTCTTAATTTGCCTTAGGTGCATCAGTAAAGTTACTTCAGTGGAGTTTGCTGCATCCACCTGTGGCAGTAAACTGAGCTAACCTGGCTCTTCTGTGGCTGTTTAATTCATTTTGAGCACATGTGCTCTCTATCCTAGGCTGATCTCTGAGATGGGGAATCTACAGCTGGTGATAATGGTTGACTGTTGCAGCCTTTTTTAACAGATGCAGCTGTTGTGAAAATCTGTGTCTGTCTACTGCTTAAGAAATCACTGCCAAAATAAGCAGCCAGAAGTACGCTTACTAGGCGACTGAAAGATAACCATTGTGTAGGAGAATGCTTTGTTTGTGGAAACTTCTGATGTAGCTTCATCATCCTTTTTCTATGACCCGGTGATCCCTTGCTGCTGTAATAGCCTTTTGGGCCATAGAAAGCCCTGCTGCTGCTATGAGTTATGCTGAGAGATCAGCATGGCCTGGAACTGGCCCAAAACTGGGGAAGTACAGAAATTCCCTATAGCTGTTTTTGCACACTCCTCATAAATAAAACTGTGCTAATCTTGTCAGTAGTCAAGGATGTAGGTTTGTATTTTGTAGCCATTTTTGACAGCTGTAATTCTGCAGAGCAACTCTGGAAAAAAAAAAATACATGCTTTGTATTTAGAGGTGAATTTCAATCTCTCCCCTTGCCGTTGTCATCTGCTTAAATAACAACTGTTACCTAGTAAGTTTTTTGTTACGGTGAAGTAGTGCAAAGCAAGCAGTGTACACTATGTTTGACTCCTATCGTGCTCAATACTAAGGGGTTTTGGGTTGGCTTTTTTTTTCCCCCTGCAACAGTGTGTGCAAATGTATTTTATCAACCGATAGTTGTGTTTGTTACTGTCCTAGTACCAAGAGAAAAAGGGAGGGAGAGAATCAACAAAAAAACCAGTCAGGAGATACCACTATCATAAGCCAAACCAAGTAGCTGCTGAGGCAGCCAGAGATTCTTTGAGACTTACCAGATTTCACCAGAGGATTGGGGAGTGAGGGAAGAAACTTTTCTTGTGTTCTCAGCTTTTTCCAGATAAGGCCTTAGTTTGATTAATAGTCACTAATATCAACTATGCAGATAAGTATTTACGTGTTTCAGTGTTACATGCATTCCTTCCCCCAGCTACCCCTCTTAACACATGCTGAAGTTTTACCCAAAGAAAATGGAATATTTTTTGAATGTCTGTACTGCAGAAGTCTTTTTTTTTGCTAATGTGAAGAAAGAAAGTTGTATTTTAAAAAAAGAAACTCTTTCACTGGTGCAACACCTAGTGTCGAGTGTCATGAAGTTGCTTCCAGAAGGAAGCTAAAATCGCCTCTTGTGACAAGTTTTAGTCTGAGAGTCTTTTAGAATATTCAGCTCTCAAAATTGGTTTAAGAAGCCGCAGCAATGTTTTTCAAATATACAGATTGGATTTGGGGAGAAACTAATGAGACATCCCAGGTTTCCTTCCAGTATCAGAAGTGAATTGAATCTTTCTCACTTTAATGAAGTTGCTTCTAAACAAGGGGAGTTACCAGCTACACAGTAGCTGGATCTTTAAATAAAAGCTAAAATGCGATCCCCGGGTATTTCTTACTGATCTTTTAGTCTTGTTGTATGTAACTACAAATAACAATTTAGCTCAGAGGTGAGGACTGTAGTGTGTGTTTTATTGCCGGTGATTCCATCATGTAGCAATTAGTACCATGTTCTTGCATAGTTCTCAAGATCCATACTGGAAATAGATGGAGAAATTTTATTTTTGGACTACTGTTAAAAAAAAAAAATAATACAGAGTGAACTACTATTAACCCAGAAGTCTACTGAGCAGCGTTATATTTTAGCAGTTGAACTAGTACCCTTGTTATGTGATTTGTCTCGTCTTTTACTGAACGTTAGAAGCATTTCATGAGTAATCCTTAAAATGTTGGCATTCTCCAGCTTAACATCAGATGCTCATAACAAAAGGGCATCTGTGATTATAACTTCTGATGATACAAAAGCATTATGTTCAGAATATTTCATTGGGGAAAAAAACCAATAGGTGTCGGTTCAAGTCCCTTTAGAGTTCTGCCTGATAAAGAGGCTCAGTCAAGAGCAGAGAATCCAAATACCTGCACAGCTGATGGTAGTGGGGATCATCCCCTCAACAGGGGTTTGGCCTCAGTATCCTTTGTTTGGTGTCACTTTTAGTGTGTGTGTGTGTGTATATATATATATATATATTAGCAAGTTTGGATATGGCCAGCTTAACTCTACCCGACTTGCTGTCATCCCCAACACAATGAAAGGCCAAGGAAGAGATGGAGAAAGTGTTTTCCTGCCTTTCACTGGGTAGCTCGGAACAAACAGCTGTTCAAGTGTTTTGTTATAAACAAATGTTAAATCACAGCTAGAGTTCTTTGCATTCCTTGGCTTCAGACAAGGGGATGCGCAGCTACTATGAGATGGCAGACCTGTTTGAGTTGGTGATTCCTGTGATGCTTTACTCAGTCCAGCATGAATCTGTTACAAGGTCACCTTCCTCTTAATACTCGCATATTTTGGATCATAAGGCTTAGTGACGGAGAGAGGATCCTAACAGCCTCCAGAGAAACTCCCCTGGGAAATGCTCCCCTCTTGTGACAAGCCTGAACAAATGCAGCTACATTTGGGTGGTCAGCACCACTTTCGTTTGGATTTTTAGGGAGATGTGTTCCGATAA
This sequence comes from Tringa tobata, assembly GCA_033628505.1. NCBI lineage: Eukaryota > Metazoa > Chordata > Aves > Charadriiformes > Scolopacidae > Tringa > Tringa tobata. The sequence goes on from JAHREE010000202.1 coordinate 840,286, forward strand.
CTTCAAGGGATATTGTGTTTTAAATGTGTGATTTCTTTCCTCTCTCCTTATAAAACTGAACCTGAACACAAGTTTTGAGTTGTTGGGGTTGGGTTTTTTTTTTTTTTTGGTAATAATCTCAGGACCTGAAAGATTGTAGCATTTAGTGTGTCTTAAAAATGATGTACTGTACCAGCCATGGATTTTGTAAATACACCTGTCTCCCTTTTTTTGTATTTTAATTTTTTAAAAGTGTGTAAGGCTCTTTGCCAGAGGAACTGGTGCCTGCTTAATTTCCATCCTGAACTGAAGCAGGAAAAGGAAGAAGCTGCTGCCGCAAAAGCCTGCATCAGTTCCAGATGTGTATATTGTTCTGGTCGGTTTAATGGCTGTTCGTCTTTTTTTAGTTGGGAAGCCAGTTTGTTCCCCTGCACATTCCCAGTTGTGGCCAGCAGAGCCCTATCAGGGAGACTAATTTTAACTCTCTTCTGTGTGACTACTTGATGTTTTCACTCCTTCCACATACTCAGGTTTGCCATCCCTGAGAAGTCTGATGTTTTCAGAGGTCAGGACTATTTGCCCTCTGCAAGAATAGCTGGAGATGCATTTCTCATTTTATCAGTGCTTTGGCCCAAACACAGTAATAGGATTTGTATCCTGCGAACCTTGCAGGTAACACTGCCTCCACCTGTTCCCAGAGGGACTCGCCCTTTTATTTTCTGCTTTCCTGAAAGGAGTGTGAAGATTTTCTTAAATTTTTTTTTTGGCAGCAGACTTTGCTCCGGGATCCCCCCTTGCCAGCAGCCCCCTGTTCTGCAGTAGGAGCCTTACTCCATTCGGCCTAGCTGTTCCCTGTCCCTCACTACGACAGGCACTTTTCATCAGTGTACTTTCCTTTTTCTTTTTTTTTTTTACCTTTTTTTTAAATGTGTCATGTGTCTGTGCTGTATTAAATAAAGAGGAATGTACATATTAGCCCTGTCTCCGTGATTTCTCACAAAAATAAAAAGATGTGAAAATGTTTCACTGGAAGGGAT
>JAHREE010000202.1:846141-952362 GCA_033628505.1 Tringa tobata
GGAGCCGCCGCAGCCTCGGAGGTCACGGCGGTACCAAGCAGGCCGGCCGGCCGTTCACCGCCATCGGCAGGCCCGGGGCTCGCTCCCTACCGCCTTCCCCCCCCCTTGCGGGGCGGGGCCTGGCGGGGCCGCGGGTCAGCGGCGGGGTTGGGGGCCTCTGGCGCCGCCGTACCCGGGGCTCGGGGCAGTCGGGCGCCGCCTCCCCTCCGGCGGAGCTGCCGCCGCCAGCCGTTGTCCGGGCAGCGGGAGGCCGTGCTGCCCTTTCAGTCAGTGTTTCAGACCCGCGCCCGGCGGGTGCATGGGGCGCGCAGCGGAACTGCAGCGCTAAAGGCGCGCCCGTGGGGCCTTCCCGCGCGGCTCAGAGCTGGGGGAGGCAGCGGTTTCCCACATTCGGATCACGGAGTGGGGGGGAGGAGAGGGGGAACAAATAAAAGAATCCCTAGAGACCAATAGCTGCTACAGTAGAGCAGGGCTTTTTATTTTTTTTTTTTACGTGTGTGTGTTACTACAGTTTTGTCTAAAGTCTGACCCAAACCATCATTTCAGTCAGCAGGTGGGTATGGCTGATGCTCTCTGAAAGAGAGTGTGTAATTAACCTAAGGGGACGAACTCTTTTAAAAACCAACAAGCCCCAAGCAGCTAACTAAAAGCTTAACATCTAGAGGCAGTAATCCCAGGAGAGAGGTAGTAGAAGTACAGTCAGGTTTCAGATCACTCTGCGGTCACATAGTGAAATGGAGAATTATCTCTGTGTACAGCTTCTCAGAATTTTTGTCAGGGTGTGTGGCGGTCAACGTGAAAGTTTGAATTGGCAGTCATCCATAAATCCACATAGCTTGGGGACAGCTAGACAAGCGCTGTTGCTTTTATGCTGTGTAGTATTTTATTTAGAAACGAGAATACTGCACCCGAGGGTAGACTGCAGTTGGAGTTATTTGAATGTTCTGCACGTTGTACTCACAGATCTGTTACGTGTTTGTTGAAGCTTCGTGCTTAATTAATGATTACCTGTTTCTCGTGTACCAAGTAGGTTGTATGAACTGGGACATACCTTGTCATTTGTTGGTACCGAGGTGATGCGATCTTTCTGACAGTTTTTTTAAATATAATGTGGAATTCTAAATAAATTTAACTAGTTTTCACGCACCCAGTATGTCATGAATGCTTTCTGCTAAGTGCTTATAGTTGTGAGGTATGCAGAGGTGTGATAATCTCATTGGAAAATTACTGGTCTGCAGAGATGGCCTTCCAGAGCAAGGTTTGTTAGTGAGTAGTCATCATGCAGGATCTGACTTAGGGTGTTTTTGTCTTAGCCCAGAAGATTTTAAAATACTTCCTGTTGTGGCTGCGTGTGTCTGTTTGGCGAAGCAACACTGTGCTCGTGAAACTCAAGTTTTCCCAGTGTCGACGTGTAGATCCCTGTCTCAGAGCTACCTATACAGAAGGTTTGAGGAGGGGGATGCTGTTTCAATCTATGAATGTATTTTCTATTGGGTGGGGGGGGGAAGAGTGCCATTTACCTGTGACAGCTGCTAAAAATGCTAGGTGACTAAGATCCAAACCACGAAACGCAATTTCAGACTAGATTTCCTTCAGGTTTCTGAGAAAGCAGTTATTTTATTGATAGTGGTATTCTGCCCTCCCACCCACCCTGTACTTCCCAAACTGCATGTGCTGAACTGTTTAGAAACTAACCGGCTGGAGAGGAAGCATTTACACAAAATTGCCAGGATAGGGAAGGATAAGGAGAAAAGACTGTTTGCAAAACTGGCTACCATTATTGGATCAAGTGGAGAGTTGAAGATCTCAGTGTAACACCATTCTAGTTGTTTTTTTTTTTTTTTTTTCAAAATGAAATAATCCTGTGAAGCGTTACTTAAACTGAAGTGCACACAGGGATTGAAAATCATCCTTCTCTGCAGAGCTGGTACTTACTAAATTCAAGGCCATACTCAAGGTCATTGAAATATTGCTAACCTTGAGAGTAGTGGGCTTGGGGGTTGTTTGGGTTTTTTTTATGTTCCCATCACCTTTGACAAATACTCTGTTTCTAGTAATATGCAAGTCATAGCTTTTTATTAGAATGTGGCAATTTTTTCATTTCTTAGTTGATTGTAGCTCTCATTTTGCCACTTATCCCCATTGCCTTTGATTTTACTCTGCATGGCAACACAATAGAGTTTAAAATGTTCCTAACAAAATAATCTTTACTGGGTGATGTTTGTGTTTTATGTTGCTCAAAACTAACAAAGTGCTTTTTAATTTCCTGATTAACAGAATTTTATACTTTTCATAGTTTGAGGGTCGCTTTGGGGAGGGCGTTGGTTGCATTTTTTTGAGGAGCCTGGAATGTGAAAGGTTGAAATTCTTACCTGTATTAAAAAAGGTATAGATCAAACATTTGATCTCATCAGTGAGACTAGAACAAACTCAGATGCAAATTCAAAGCCAATGTGGCTGCCTGAGTATGTAGTTTATATTACTTTTTCAGAGCTTAAAGTATCCTTCATAGAGAACAGGAGTGTGCTCTGAAAATGGTTTTGAAAATTCCACAATGAGATGCTCAAATGTGGTTTTATGAGATGAGCTCTAGGCTGTAATTTGTGGGAGTTTGTGCACACTCATTATAACTGGTGTCCCTGGGGCCAGAATGATGAAGCTCAAAGGAGGTAGTTATGAAATGTTGTTATGGATTTGCTGTTGAGCTCTGAAAGCACCTAGAAAGCACATTTCTGTATTGGTCAAATTGATTCAGAAAGTACCCACTGAGCCATAATGTTGCTGCAGGAATAATTATGAAAAATAAGCTGTGTTAGTAAGGAGGCTTCTCATTTCATAGTTGCCCTATGTGTGGCTATCCAGAACTCTGTACGCAGCTCTGGGCCTGCCCTTTGCTGTATCCTTTCCCAGATGGCCCTGTGATTGTGGGCAGGGAGAACTGGGAGCTTTGTGACTTGCTTTGGCACTGAATTTTGGCAGTGGGATAGATGCACTTGTAGTCACACGGCATGGCTCAATGTGTGATGAACTGCTCCTGCCTGGTACCTGCCAGGATGTGATGTTGGGGCAGCCTCTCGCCAGCTGCCCAGCCCGGTGCCCCGCTGCTCCCTGCTTGCTTCGCTCGTGTGACGGACACTTGACAGAAGTGAAACAAGAAGGGACTTGGCAGATGCTCTTCAGGTGTTTCCAGTGAGCTGCAGTTCTTAGAATTCACCTGGGATATCTAAAAAGCAGTTGAGTTGTTTAATGTCAATACAATGAAGTAATTCTGTAAATGGCATGGTTTTGTCGCACACATGGAAAAACACATTATTTAAAAACAAGTGGGTTTTTTTGTTATCCCTAACTTAAACTTCTCTTACGTGCTTCTCTGACAAGCAAACTCGATTGGATGTAGACCATGCCAGAATTTCATAGAAAAAAAAAAAAAAAGCAACCAAAAAACAGGCTTACATTTTGATGTTAGTAGAAAGCTGGACTAATTTAATATAGTCATGGCTGCAGGTTGGAAAAATCTTCCCTGAAGTATGTCATGCCAAGTGCTGGTAACCTGACATACTTAAATAGAGAAGCTTAAATATAAGCTACTGAATACATGGCATGGGTTTCCCAAGCATTTAGAAATAAGGAATTCTGAAGACTAGGTGCTAATCTTATGTATTTACAAACAAATGTTTTATTGATACTGTTTTTTCACTGTTAGCAGTTAAACTAAAAAATTCTTTATTACATATGTCAGTACTTAAAATATTAGTTCAAGTTGAATTTCTTGTTAATGGCCAGAGCTGTGGGAACTTGTCACTCAGAAGTATTAGGGATAAGCTGATAGACAAGTGTGATTTTTATTTTTTTAAATACCATTTTTCAACTGTGAAATTAATTAAACTTTTTTTTTAAATAATATCCTTTGGTAAACCCTAGTTTTGCAATATCTATTCTCTAGAAAATATGATTGCTCCTTACAAATAGGATCATAACTGTTTTAAGTAAATTGAGTCATTTACAAATGGAGTGAAATATTAACAATTGGTATTAGTACCTGTCGTGGTTTAACCCCGGCCATTAAGTAAGCATAGCTCAGCCACTTACTCACTTCCCCTGAGAGGATGGGGGAGAGAATCAGAAGAGTAAAAGTGAAAAAACTCGTGGGTTGAGACAAAGACAGTTTAATAGATAGAGCAAAAGCCACGCACTCAAGCAAAGCAAAACAAGGAATTCATTCACTGCTTCCCATGTGTTCAGCCATCTCCAGGAAAGCAGGGTTCCATCACACGTAACAGTTACTTGGGAAGGCAAACACCATCACTCTGAATGTCCGTCCCTTCCTCCTCCTTCCCCCACTTTAAATGCTGAGCATGACATCACAGGGTATGGAATATCTCTTCGGTCACTTGGGGTCAGCTGTCCCATCTGTATTCTCTCCCAACTTCCCACGTACCCCCAGCCTATTCGCTGGTGAGGTGGTGTGAGAAGCAGAAAAGGGTTTGACTGTGTAAGCACTGCTTAGCAGTAACTAAAACATCCCTGTGTTATCAACACTGTTTCCAGCACAAATCCAAAACACAGCCTCATACTAGCTACTATGAATAAAATCAACTCTATCCCACCCATAACCAGCATGTACCCCAGGAAATATATTTTTTTCAGAATATAGCTGGAGTGAACAAGGTTTGCCAAGTTTTCTTTAAAAGGCTTGATTGTGAAGATCTCATTTTGTCTTAAATCAGCTTATCTTGCTCAACTGGTTCATTTTCTGCCAGGTCAATTCCCTGCTCTGCCTTGCCTCATGAACGCTAGAGTCAGTGTGAGGAATGGGTCAGAAGCAGAAGGTGGAGCAGGATCATTACTAATGACAGTAGTACACGCACAGAGCAGATCAGAATGGCCCTGGAACAACACCACATCTTGAAACTGCCAAGGCTTGACTGTTGTGAAGAAATGTAGTGGTAGCTTGGCTTGGTTTGGGTTGTTTTATTTTTTAAAATAATTGCCACTACATCAAAAATAGTTTATAGTCTAGAAATATGATAAGCTAGCAAAGTTAATTAGATTCTTCTTAAGAGACAGCTAAATTTGTGCATGCTTCTGAGACTCATGTGGTCATTAAAACATTCTCCCAAGCATCCTAACAAATACTATGTGACTAGCAGAAAAATCTTTGGAACCTTTAGATGCACAGAACCCGTATGTATGAAGTGCCTATCAGCCTCTTGCTTCACCTGCTAGCTTTTTGAGCTGAACGGCTGTATTTGGAGTCTGTAACTAAGTTCTTTAGCTGTTATTAACAAAGCACTTTCCTTGTTCTAAATCATCTCCTTCTGGCATTGAAACTTAAAATAGCCTTTTTTCATCTGTTCACATCTTAATCAGTTTTTCTGTTTTACGCTAGCCGCTTCAGTTATCCTGACTAGCAGTTACTAATGTGTGGCTTTCCTGTTCTCCTTGCTTGGGAGGAGTTGAAGTGACAACCTTGTGCTTACCTCAACATCATCCTGTGTCTTGTGACCCCCTTTATATGGTAAAAAATGTAATCTAGAACCTGTAAACCCATTTTTTAATTAATTTGTTTCCACATGGGATTATTGAAGAATTCTCTGTGTACTCAATGATACATATATTTTTGGTTTCCACTTTGCTTTACACTTGTAGGTGGGAGGTAGTATGTGCTTTTGAAATCAGTTTCAATATGTTTTTGTCCATTACTAGAAGACCTACCCTTTGGGTAGCCTCAGGCTGAGAGCCACATTGGGGAGCTGAGGGCCTCCTCTGAGAGCTTTTCTTTCAAATACAGATCAGCAGCAAAGGCAGAAAAAACTGTCCTGTACAGACATATTTCTGCAAAACCTACCCAAAATGTTGAATTGATACCAGCTCAGAAATCTGAAGGTAGTAGCAACACATAAACCATGAAAATATTCTTTATGTGTCCGTCAGGAATGATCAGAAGACTTTTAAGAGCAACGATCATGTTTAATGAATTTTGTGCATTTGCTGGATTTGTTATAAAGTTCTGGTACTTTAGCCCTTAAAAATGAGAACAGTGAGGGACTCGAGGAATTTCTCTACTCTGGATTTGGGGCACCACATGAAATTGCATTTATGAAGAAGCAAATGGGCATATTCATACCTAAAAAATCATTCCTGTATTTGTTCCATGTGTAATGCATTAGATAAAAAATGGTTTCATTCTATTCTGCATTCACAAATATTAATTCAGTCATAGTGTAAACCAGGAGCTTAGAAATGTATTATTCTAAAGGTGTTATGGTAAAGATGCATCCGGTGTTTGTGACAAGAATATCAGAATTAGCTGCCTATTAAGTGTGTAGCAGGAACAGGGTCTTCTGTGACTGCCTAAGCCTCAATTAAATAATGATGTTGAATCCTTGTTATACAGGGCTTGTTTTGCTGATGAAATTTGATAGGCAGTCTTTAACCTGATATTCCACCCAGTTAGTAGCTCTTTGTGACTAAAGCTTTCAGAGTCCCTTGCCAACATGTTGGGACTCATGGTTCGAAAATTTGAGTGGAAAGCTAACCGGTTTTGATTGATGCATCTTAATGCAGGAAATTAATGGCATGAAAATGAAAATGCTAATTGTTGTCTTTGCATGGATTGCATCACTAGTTTGCGATTGGAGATTACAGTTGGGTTATAAAGGCTAATTCTCATTAATGCACTGAGTTGGTTGTTAGTAGTGTATAAGCATACACCAGAACAATAAGAGGTGCTGGATCAAATAAATCATTGTTATAAGCATGTTATAATGCTAAACATTGTTGATACATAAGTGTTCGTTCTGCTGGTTTGTGATTAAAATACACTGAATGGGAATGACATTGTGGAGGCTTGTTAATAGGTCAGATTTGGGAGTTCAAAGTGAATTGTATAGTCTTAAGTACATATTGTGATCTTAACCTCTGGACGTTCCTTAATCAGTAGTATGCATTGGTCTTCATGTTACTTTTGTAGTCAGCATGTTTAATACAAATTAGAATACTTCCTTTAGAAAGTTTACATTACTGCCATTATGTCTTTAGTATTTGTGTCCCTAATGTGCAGTTTCTTTATGCTTATAAAGGATATGAGATACACAAGTGTAGAAATTTCCTTATGTTTAGCTTTTTTTCTTGAATGTTTCAATTCTGTTTCAAAGTTCTCCATTCATCTGGGAAGTAGTCTCTTATAGAAATGTGGTTTGGGCCAGGTACTTTAAGTAAAACTAAAGCTGCTGCTTCTTGAGGAAAATTTAATGTATTTTTTCTGTATCTCTATATAACTTTTATTGATGATATGATTAATTTTTCTTGTAAATGGAGAAAATCTAATTGGAAATACAGGAATAGCTTATAGTAATAGATGTTGACTCCTGTAATGCCCTGGTAAATTACTTTGATTTCTTTAATGAGTGTGAGTCCCAAAGATCAAGTAGTTGAATACTCTGCTATTCTTCAGAGGCAGAGTTAAATAAGTTGCTATTCTGAGCTAATTTAATTATTTACCTATTAAAATAGAACTTGTAATAAGGTCTGAGTTATCAGTGATAATGTCCCCTTTATAAATGTTTAGGGATACTTCTGAAATTTAGATGACTGCAGGTACTTGGTACCTAGATGTATTATTTTCTTACAGAATATATAAAGCCTTTTTAAAAATACTCATAAATGTCACTTAGCTTTCACTTGGTTGTTTGAAGATACAAAGAGTGTATCAACTGAAGTACAGTTTGACAAGGAGAAGTAGTGTCTTGGTTACCTGAACACTGAAGTCCCTGGCTTAAGAACACATCTGTTCATGTTTTAGTTCTTAGTCTCTTTTGCTGTAGGCTGAATGTAAGGTGTATAGTCGATCTGTAGATTTTATTCTGCCCTTCCCCCCAGCAATCCATGTAGACCCCAGGTAATCATCTGCTCAATATGATGCATCTGTAGGTCAGCAGCAGAACGCATCTTCTGTCTTTGCCAACACGTCTGTGCTATTTAGGGGTATTGCAGCTCACAAAATTTATGAAGAAATAAAAGCATTTTCTTCTGAGGCTATCAGACTCTGGAATGAGCTGCCAGAGGGGCACACAATTCAGTTGTTGTTAGGAGATAGTATATGACACTTTTCTTTTTGATAAACCTTTCCTTCTGAGACAGCATAGATTAAAAATAAATGCAAATGTGTGAAACTGCTTTTCATAGGAAGGAAAAGGTAAATATCTGAATGTATGGGAGCCTTTCTGAAAGTCTCTTAAATACTAGACCAAGGCACAGTGCAGAAAGAATAAAGGTTTAAAATGTAAATGTGGGAGGTGTTCTTCAGGCTGTCATTGACCAGTTTCTGCTACCTTTTATTTTTTTTCCCCCTATGTTGTCTTAGTTTGGTAACTGTTGTGATCATCATGCTAGCCACTTAGATGAAAGAAGACTGTATTGCAGCTCTAGCATCAGTTCCTAGTTGTGGTAGAGGTATGAAAAAAGCTATGCCTAGATGTTGAGGTAACGTCTGAAAATACTACTTGCCAACGTTACCTAAGGAATGGGATGAGTCTTTTGGCAATTTTCTGGTCTTGATAACTCCTTGACTCCTGGTAGGTTAGTGCTATTAGGCCATCAGCTGTCTTTTTAAAAATATTTTTCGTGATTTTGTTCATGTGTCTTTATATAGAAGATTCTTTACAGTCAACATGTATTTCTAGATGCTGTGTTAAAATTGCTGGCAGAGTCTATTATTCTATACAAACTGAACAATCTGGCCCCTTGTTTTATTTATAAAGGTTCAATGTATCTTTGCCTGCCTACATCAATCTGCAAGGGAGTGTCAGAAAGGCCCCGCATTCGCCGAGCCGTGAGTTATCAATAACTTTTCAGATGTGTTAATGAATGTGGAACAAACGCAGTTATGTGTTTAAAAAATATGGATCCACCTCCTGAAAAGCAAAAAAAGGAGAAGCAAAACTCTGAACTCTTTACTGCAGTAGCAGGCATGATTATAAAGGGATTGCTCTAAATTTTTAGTGGTGTAAGTATAACTAAGCAGTAAGGTCACCCTCTAGAAAACCTATTGTTGAACTGCTTTGAAGCTGTCTTCAGCCTGTGGATTACAGGTTTTAACTATTGTATTTCGGAGGCAAATTAAGCATGTGGTGGTTTTGGAAACTTTTGTTTGCTTATTAATCTGAAACTTGGCTGATCTACAAATGCTACATATTAGCATCCTCTGCATAGAACTGATATTTTAAAATCTGATTATATGATAGTAAGAAAGGCTTGACTAATAAGGTATGGGGGGTTTATTCCCCTCTGTTGTACTTACTTCAGTTTTTGCCTTCTTGAATTAATAGATTCAAAATTCTCAGTGTTGTGGGTCATGAAGCCATAAAAAACATCAATAAACTGCAAAATGTATCTTAACTCTGAAATATTTGATGAAATGGAAAAGGCTGCTGTCTGAACTCATTGTATGTCTTTTTTCCCCCAGCAGCCTTCCTTGCTTCAGTAATTCACCAGTAGGTTTTCAATGATTAGAGATTTTAAAAAAACATTTGTTATGTTTTAAATAATGACTAAATAGCTACATCCTGAGAGATTAAGGTGTTTTATCATGCCTGTGTCTTAACAACAAGAGAGCCATAGCAGTGGTTTCTCTTCCAGATCTCAAATAGTGACAATGTTATGACTTGAAGGAAAACATATTCCCTCCCTCCTCCCCAAAACACCAGCTGGTTACTTTGTTCTGAAGACTTTAGGTCTTGCTCCAAGATGGGGTTATTTAATCTTGCAATTGGATCTCAGTGTGTGGGCAGGTTGATGCTTCTGCTCGTGCAGGAACTACAACCTGCCATGATGAAGATACAATTAAGATATTTCCAGCCCAACAAACAGCATGTAGGAAAAAAAAAAAAAGGCTTATGATATGGAGATATGCAAACATTTGTAAAATAATTTTGCATATAGGTTATGTCCATATGTTTGACTGACTTTTTTTCAGGTTTGTAAGCATTTAAAACCATTCTTCTGCCAACTTTTTATGCTACTCCGATCAGAAGTAAGAGGATGCTTTGCATCCAAGAGCAAAATCATAAAATGAGTATCAGGTGGGATTCGGTGAAGACTCAATGTGTATCATCTTGTGTTTATGAGGCTGCTTTTATATGCTAATTGTTGCATACAAATACATCACTATTTCATGCAAAATCTGAATAGAATGTTATATAGCTCATTTAAGAAATGCTGTTGTAGCAAAGTGTTTTTAAGCTAATGCTGTCTTTCTGGTTTTAAGCACTTTTCACACTGCATTTTTGAAGAGGAAGTGTGAGAGGATTTTAAAATAGCATTATAGAGCATTAAAACATGTATTTGTGTTTTTGGTGTTATTTGGCAAAGAAGCATACAGTGTTTTAAGTTCTAGTTTCCATAGGCCTTCACTATATGACAGGGCAGTGTTAATGCTTTGCATGTAACCTGCAGAACATGTTTGGCTTCCACAGATTTCTAACCTGGAATGTGTTGATTTCTATATTGCAGGTGACACGACCCGTCAGCGAATCAAATTCAGTGATGACAGAGTGTGCAAGAGTCACCTTCTCAACTGCTGCCCTCACGATGTGCTCTCTGGAACTGTATGTAGCTAAATCTTGTGTTTTATATAGATAAAAATGGATAAATTGAATTATTTGTTGTTAGTAATACCACTTTCATGGTAATTTCATGGTTTTCAGCAAATATCTGTCCACTACTCTCTGGTAGTTCAGAGAAACTTTTATAAACAAATAATTTGTGGATTGAATTAATTTTTACAGTTTCCTGTTCCATATGCTATTATTAGAATTCAACATTGCTTGCTATAACATAAAAAATAAAATACATAACATTACCTACATGAATTGTGCTATAGCAAAGTGGTTTTAAGCTGGTACAGTTGCAACTATTAGAAAAAAGGAACTATAATTGATGCATAAATTATGTTACTTTCTGAAAACTTCATGTTATGGTGAGAATTTATCTCACACAAATACTTGTATAGGAAAGAGAGGTGATTTTTCTTTCCTCAGAAATATTTTGGTGAAAACAGTTGAAAGTTCAAATAATTACATTTCTAGAAGCTGAGATATATTTAACAAGATAGTGACACTTACTCTACAATACCCAGGTGCTGTGCCATTTTCACAAATTCAAAAGGAACTTTGAAAATCCCAGTCTTTGGCATATTAGTAACTTCTTTGACCTGGATTTTTGTGTACTCTATAGTAGAAGTTCATCTGCCTGAGCATAGCAAACAAGGGGCTTTCACACAAGCCAGTAGCTTTGTCAGTGTACTTGTGCTTTACCTTGTGGTGCCTGGTTAAAGTAGCTTATTCTTTGTGAAAGGCAGATGAGTTAGAATTATACAATCGTAGAATAGTTTGGGTTGGAAGCAACCTTTAAAGGGTCACCTAGGCCAACCTCCCCTGAAATGAGCAGGGACATCTTCAACAAGATCAGATTGGTCAGAGCCCCGTCCAACCTGACTTTGAATGTTTCCAGGGATGGGGCATCTACCACCTTTCTGGGCTACCTCTTCCAGTGTCTCACAGCCCTCACTGTAAAAAATTTATTCGTTCTATCTGGTCTGATAGTTTAGTTTAAAGTTTTAGTTTAAAGCTATTATCTCTTGTCCGTTTGGACCTTTTAGCAGGCCCTGCTAAGAAGTTTGTCCCCATCTCTCCTGTAGGCCTTCTTTAAGTACTGGAAGGCCACAATAAGGTCTCCCAGGAGCCTTCTCTTCTCTAGGCTGAACAACCCCAACACTCTAAGCCTGTCCTCGTAGGAAGGGTCCTCCAGCCCTCTGATCACTTTTGTGGCCCTCCTCTGGACCTGCTCTGACAGGTCCCTGTCCTTCTTATGCTGAGGACTCCAAAGCTGAACACAATACTCCAGACAGGGTTTCACCAGATGTTTCATGGTGTTAGAAGAATTAACAATAGAGAGATGCAGTATGATGATATGCAGAGTCTTGTGTGCCTACCATTCCTTTGGTAGCTTTCCCTATTCACACTGGCATGTTTTCTGACCCTGTGGCAGAGGGGGAAAATAAGCACTGCAAAACCTGTCTTAAGGATTATTTGAAGCAGCGTTGTTTTTCTGTGCCACGTCATTCCAAAAGGCTAACTTGACTGGAGCTTTTAATGAAATACAGAAACTAATTTGCAAAATGGAAAACTGAAATATGTAGACTTGGTAAGTGATTTACCTGTCACCTGGCCTCTAATATGCTTTCCAAGTATCTGTGAATTTAAATTACCATAACATTTTTCATTGATCAAAGGGCTTCAAACATGCATGCACACAGTAATTTTTTTGTTTTACTAATTTTGGCACTTGGACCAACAGGCCAATAGATAAAGTCCATCTTTCCCTCTTCTTAAGAGTCCCTTCAGAAGTAGGTGCAACTGTAATTGCTAAGAAGAACAAGAAGAGGCAAAATAAATGGTAAACTGAACTACTGAAGTTAGCATTTTTTTGTAATAAAAAAGGCAATGGAATAGAAAATGCCCACTTGTTGAGCTTCTTCGTAAGTCTTGTGGCTTCTTAAATATTTTTTCCAATCCTTAAAGACACTGTTTCCTTTTTCTTTTGTATAGCAAAGTTCTGTCATACCACAAAAATCAGGTGTCTTGAAGTTAACATGGTGTGTTTGGCATGTACTGAAGATAATTCACACTGGAGATAATGCATCTTTTACATATTTCCTTACCTTCAAGTCATTCTTTTTTTATAAGTGATAACAAACCGATAATTGTGCTTTGTGTATAAATGCATATGTAGTTTTATTTTGAACTGTTCTGTGAATTACTGTGTGAACAAGATGGGGAGGAAAGGGAGAGGAAATGTTTTCCTCTTCTCCCATCTGTTATGTTGTCCAGTGCTTTGGTTGTGTGCTGAGCAAAATATCTCATGGTTGGGGGAAGATATGGGACATAACTATGCTGTAAAAACATACAAAGTTGTTGGTCAGCATCTATAAGAAGATACTGTTAAGAGATTGACAGCTTTTCATTGTGGTCTAATTTCTGTAAGCAAGGATTTCTAGAACGGCTGTCTTCAGCAAGTTAGAAATATTTATCTTCAGAACTATGTAAGTCATAGGCATCATGCAATAATGCCTCTTATGGTGCAAACCAAGCATTTAGGTTCTGCCTGTTTACCCACTTTTAAGTCTTCACTGAAAGTTCTCATCTGTCTCATAGTGGATTGTGCTGCTGCTCTGGGAGTACTAAACTAGAATGCTTCTTCAGTGAATATCAATCTGGTTTTATCTTCTTTTTTTTTTTTTTCCCCTCATAATGCAGTTAGTCATTGGACCACAAAATGCATTCCATGATGTAATTCTGGATCCAGAAAAACAGTGACTAGTTTAATCCTTTTAGTGGGAGTAGTAGAGAGGGGCTCATAAGAGACAGGCTTTATCTGACCAATGTGATGGTCTGTTGCTTACCTGGTCATGGATCTGAAGAAGTGGACCTTCTCTCTTGATAGCCCAGTTTTTAAAAGGGCAAGAAGTAAATTTTTATAGGAAAATTTTTATGCATCTTTGCATTCAAGATCTGTAGGTAACAAAGATTGAGTAACTTGTTGGGTTGGGTGGGGTTTTTTGGGGTTTTTTTTTGGTTGTGGTTTGGTGGTTTTTTTTCCCCAAATCAAATCCAGAATCTTATGCTTCTAACATAGTAAGTTCTCTGGGGAGACTTTGAGGTTAAGCCTCTTCATTGACTAGATTATCAGTAAAATACTGGACAGGAATTGTCATTTTCGGTGTGTCACAAGATAATCTGTGCAATTCCAGTGAAATGCATATTACTGTTCCTGTCTGCAAAATGTAGACTTCTATGCCATTCCAATCCACCTCCTCTTTCAAAAGCAGTCAAGGAGGACATTCACAGATAACGCAAGACAAATGAAATGACTCATATATGAGTAGGCTCTGTTAATTTAGTGTGTTCTTTTTGTTAATGGCCAAATATCAAGAACTCTGCCAAGGAATTCATTTCCCTTGACAGTAAAATCATGTTCCCTCGCCTGCAGTATGTATTGGTAAAAGTAGTGAGCCTATACGTTACTTAGAAGATTGGAGACTTTGTTGTCCAGATTCCTGTATATGTTACCTCTTCTCTTGTTAGATGAGGTTTTTTTAGTGACATGTTTTTGTGCTACTAGGTTTCTGTTTTTGTAGACTTGAAAAAAAATGCTAAGTCAAGCAGTCACAGGTGTCTCGGTGCTTCCAGGAGATGATTTTATGTCACTTTGGGGAGAGACAAGGAGTGTATGGGTTTGGATTTTTTTTTGTGGTCTGCAGTGGCAATAACAGGCTACATGGAAGATATAGGTAGAATAGTGAGTCTCAACAGCAAAAATGTAAACATTGCTGTTTACATAGTATCCTCTTTCAGTTTATTAAATTATAATTCCAAATCTGTTGTGCTCTCTGATTATTTTTTTATTTGAAATGTGTTTTGAAGTTCTTGTGAGGCACATAGTAAACCAATTGGTAAGATCACAGAAATGACATTGTATTCAAGGTTGTAGAGCAGTGTCTGTTCAGAACATGCTTTTGACAATGCCTCTTACAAAAGCTGTTTGTTTTTAACTGGCTTTTTTTTCATGTTTTGGTGCTCTGCTTTTTCATAATGATCACTTGAGCACTGGTTCACATGCATAAGTCAGTTGTGTTTAAGAGTTTGCTCATTCATTTCAAGTTGAGAATTTTATAATGAGAGATTAGTAAGACTTTGTAAACCCTTGCTACTGGGACATGGTGAAGAATTTACCACTTAAAGTGGTAAGTTTTATTTAATTTTTTTTGTCTCAAAGGGTTAACACACTTACTTTGGCATTTTTATCCTTAATAGTTGCTGATGATCAGACTTGTGGTTTTGTTGTGTTGTGGTTTTTTTTTCCCAAACTATGATTCTTGAGTTATTTTTCATCAGCATTACAAAAATGTTTGCTTCTATTTATCTACATTATGAGATTACGACTGAAGCTACATACGTAGGAGTCAGATGACTCCCCTGTAATGGTATGAACCTATTAAGCAACATTCTTTGGATGTAAGCTTTGTGCTATCTTCAGCAAGTTTTACAAGATGTATAAGAATGTGTTTTCTCTGTCTTTGTATGTTTCTGAATGAATAGCTAAGTACTACTGAAAATGGAAAGATTTACAGCAAATACCTTTCGTAAGGTTAAAAGTAACAATGTCCTGAATATTTATAGTAACCTGCTATCTATCTATGAAGAGCCTGAGCAGTTCAGCACTTCTGCAACAATCTGGCATTAGCTTGATTGTGCTTCCCTGTTGAAAAAATTTCATAAATACTGTATGTGGTCTTGGAAACCATGGTTGGGAAACTCCACTCAGTGGATTAGCTTTGTCTGCATTTGTATTTATGTGTATTTGTTGAGAAACATTGCTGCTTGCATTTTATTTATACAGACCTCAAAAGTGTGCTCTGTCAGCTCAGTCCTGTGGTTAAGTATATCTTTAGGTGCTTGTGAATTTATTGCACTCAGCTCTTCAGGACTCTTGCTGACTAAAACCATATTGATTGAGACCTTGGTTTAGCAATATACTTTAATATGTGCTTAACATTAAGCTTATTAGGGATGGAATTCAGCTCCAGATTAAGACATCTAAATTTAGGTTTCAGCTGAGGAGCTAGGTGTCAAAATTTGCACTGGAGTCAGAAAGGATCTAGGCGGTAGAGCCTAGAGATAGATTCAGTTCACTCGCCACTGGGTATCCCTCTCAAGGTGGGCTGAATCCATTTAGGCTCACTGGCTTGTAGTGTCTAGATCTCCTTTTACTGTGGAAGAGAAGTTTAGGTAGTTCACACGTATGCCAATAGGAGTTAGTAAAGTATTTTGATCTGGAGTTGGTTTCTTTGCTAATAGTCCCGTTGGCTCAGTGGAACTGTTTCCATGCTTAAAACTTAGGTGTGCCAGTGTGATTATTTGCTGTAGCGTTACAAAAACCAAGCATTCTGCTGGAGGGTATCAACTTTCCAGTTCAGGACTGATTTGGTCATGTGAACAGCTTCAGCTTTGCAAATTGAATTAAATTAGGCTTGAATAAGCTAACTCAATTTGTATCCTTTCGCCCAGCGGTGATGAATTGTAAAGTATTCTGTTGTACCAACAAGTAATCGTGTCAGTCTCTTGAAACATTCTTTTGACCAGTGCCAGGAAAGTGAACAGATTGTACTCTGTTTCATTTCATTGGGTTTAATTTATCTAGGTGAAGGGTATTCTTTTGTTACTTTCTTTATGATTATGTAACTTCAATGTTAATGTTTTATATAGTCAGGCTAAAAGACCAAATATTATGTGAACACTGACATATCTCATTTAAAAATAAGGAAGATTGCTGCTACCTTTGTCTTTCAGTGAAGATTTATTCTAAGGACTTGAAGTCTTCGGAAATGAGGGTATGATTAAAGGGAGAAATGTCTTTAAAGAAGTATACTTCTGAAGATACCTGGGATTTTCAGTGGTTGCTAAGGACTTCAATAACTTATATAATTTCTGCCTTTTTTTAGCTCAGCATTTCTTTCCTGCTAGTGAAGTCCTTTAAAAGTTAACCCTGTTAGTGAAGATAGAGGACTTAAATCACTCATAATTATATTATCCTAAAGGCTCCCCTTCTGAACATGTGTTGCCTACAAGAAAGGACAGGCTTTATCACAAGTCTAGAAATCTGTCAAAAACAAAACTGTTAATGCAGATGAAAAGTGAGTTCCATAATAAGGATGATCTCAGCAAAGAGTTTATCTGCAGCTTCTTTTTATCAGTAGCAAGGCTGTTCTGATACTTGCCTTGACAATTTGGTAAAGGGAGAGATCTAGTTCCTCCTATATAAATTTTTCAGTCACGTCAGATCTTCCTAAAGAAAAAACCCTTCTCTTGATGAATGTTACCTTCTTTGGTATTCATATCTTTATAGTTAGAAAGAATTCTCTACATAAACGCTGTCCAGAGTATCTTCTTTTGGAACCTACCAAAGGTGAATGCTGGTTTTAGAAGCATTGATAGCGTGTGCTGCTATGTCACACTTGGCTCAACATCAGTCCTCTGTGTTTTAAGTAGCTTTGACTTTTCTGTGCTCTTTTTGCAGTCAATAATCTAGTGTCTGATGTCAAAGGAATGTGTAGTAGTTACAGAAGTGCCAAAATGGGCATTTTTTCTGTAGGTAGCTCAAGATTTGAAAAGAAGGCCGTCTTAATTTCACGTTCCAGAAACAGCATCACATCAGAGTTTAGTCTCCGGTTCAGTTATTAGTGTCAGCTACTCTGAGTGCATATGTATTTTATATATAAACTCTTCAGATTCTCTATTGCCCAAGTCCTCAGCCAGCTCTTCCTTGTCTAGTCATACTAAACTTACATGATTCTCTTTTCTTGGTGTACATGATTTGATTGAAGCAGAGCTATGCATTTTTAAACTAAATGTATGTGATCCGTATTTCTGTATTAATATCAAAGGCATTCTATCCATATTGTGGATGGGATGAAAAAAATTAATATTAAATCGTTTCAATATGAGAGATTGTTTGGGATGAAAGACCAGTTATCTAAATCTCAGCTCAGGGAAATGAAGTAGCTTTAATTGCCCATATAACACTGAGGAATAAAAAAAGTGCTGCATAAAATGGTTAGAAAGTTGTTAGTAGAAGGCTCATTGTTTCTTAACCAGAGCTCAGCAATAGCAAAAGGACTGATATCCTGCTTTGCATGTGGTTGCCTAGACTATTTTCTAGACTAATCTTGAGCAATAGCTTTCAGTTGTAAGAAGGATTCTGCAAATATGTAGGGGTTTTTCTGGCTTTAATCTTCAGTAAAAGTGCAGTAACTGCAAAAAGTCCCAAAGCATGGTTTCACATATTCAATAAACTTTAGTTATGTCACATCTGAGGACTCATCTCACCTTTATTTGCTTTACTCATTAGGACTCCTCTGTAAATCACCTAAGTAGTGTAAGTGTCTGAGAGTATGGACAGTGAAAAACAGTTTATGTGCATTCTTTTTAAGCCTTCATTAGTAGCTCAATGTCTGAACGTTAGTCTTCCTCAGTCATCTTGTGTTTCAAATGTGATTGATCCTTAAACAGCTGACTACCAGTGCCTGCACTTTGCCTCCAGGGAAGGGCATGTCTTGGCACCAGATCGCAAGGTGGACATGTGGAAAATGAAAATAATGCATCCTACTGTATCTTCTGTCCATTTCCATCTGCTGTCCATCTACTTTGCAGCTAGCTGTATAAGCCAAATTATAATATGAGATGCTCTGTGCTTATTAAGGTCCTCGGCAATCCTGATCCAGCATAGATTTTTGACAGTAAGGAGTCATCCCCAAAATGAATTGTCTTTGCCTGATGTTGCATCACTTACAGCAGCAGAAATGATTTTGTATATAATATGCAAACTGATTTAAGAGATTTGAATGGGTTTTTATGTCTGTCTGCATTGGGGTTTACTAATAGAACTTTTAAGAAAGACATTTGGTAGTAATACTTATGCGATGGTGCTTTCAAGGGATTAGACAAGACTAGTACAGGCTGTGTAAGGACCAGTTCCAACAACGATACAATTTCTTTTGCAGCAAAGCTAATGAAAAAGAATCCTTTTCTCCTGTACCTGCTTGTTCTTGCTCCCTATCTGTTATGCCACGTGAGCATTTACAAAGCTGCACTTTGTTGGATTGAAGAGGGGAAGGGGAGCCAAAATTTCTTGTCTTCTGATTGAGACATCTAACATAAAGAATTCCTCCATAACACCCTCCACATCCCCCCAAATTACTGCTAATATTGCTGAAGTTATTCAAGAATTTCTGAGGTGGCATTTTGTTAGTGTAAGAGATCCTAGCTGGTTAAGTTCACCATTACGTTGCCGCCTACGTATTGTTAACGCATCTGTTTGTGTGGCTGACTGACAAGTTGGACAAAAGTACGCTGCTGAAAAATTGCCTCTGTTTTTGGTGTGCTAAGATACGTTTTACCCAGTCAGTAGCCAGACTCTCGTCAACTGCACAGGCAGATGCGCCAGCATGGGGTGGCACAGCGCAGTGATGAAGGGAGGACAGAATGTTTTTCAGTAGTAATGCTGGCTCAGAGCAATTACTATCCTTTCAGGCTGTGGACTTAAAGTCTTTACAGATAGCCACAGAAAAAACACAGACCTAACAGAAGAAATCAGAAAATATACAGTCTTGAGGAGGGCAACCCAAATTGAGGGAAAAGAAACGTAAAACACATGTAGAGTGAACAGTGTGTCATGGTGGTGTTGTGTGCATTCTGGGTTTTTCTTTGAGTGTGATTAAAGTTTATTTCATGCATTTATTCAAAGTGTATGTAGATTGCATATTAAAATAGCATTTTTCTGATGCTACTGTGGGTGTGTTTTGGGCTTTTTGTCATTATATTCAGATATATTAAAAGTGTGTCACTAGCCTTACCTATGCATTTAGAACTGGACTGGCCTTGAGTTTTACAGTTTAACCTTAAATACCTTATCAGTACAAGCATAAAGACAGTATTTTCACAATTTTGGGAGGATTTTGAAATGTCTGATTTTCAGATAATTTCAAAACGTTCTTTCATATTGCTTTGCTAACAGTGAAGTGCTTTCCTGAAAGAATGCTGCAGTTAAAATAATGTCAGCATGTAATGACTTGAAAATAGATGTGTAATACATTGCTCAGCTTCAAGGTCTTTGTGGATTTGCATCTGTTAACAAAATTGCTGAGGTCCTGTGTAGTTGCAAAAAGATGAGCTAATCTTTTTCTTTAGCGTTGAAGTCAGATGTTCTCTATTACAATCAACCAGAAATAGGCTTATGTTGGCTGAAGGGTATTGAAATAACTACAGTTTATCAAAAACTTTCAAGTTAAAAAGTCTGTATTTTAGCAATGTTTTTTCTGTCTAACATTTGAAATAAACCAATAACTTCTATAAAAATTACTTTAATGGATTGGTTGGAACATCCAACTGATGATTTGAGAAGTTGAAAGCAATTGATGTTGATTTTTTTTTTTTTTTTACTGTATGTGTGAGGCTTGAATTACTGCTTAAATGCAAGTATTTTGTTTGTTTAAAAAAAAAGGCACTCATTTGGCTCAGAACCAAATCACTTGCAACAGTTTGTGAGTTAACACTCCTCTTTTATTTACAAAACTCACAACACAAATTGTTAATTATTTTAGTTTTGGTTCTAAAACTGTAACTAACCTACAAGAGTAACAGCTTTTCCCATCACAGTTCAACTTTGGTTATGTGCTTTCAATGTTAAGAAAGGATTAATTTTTCATAACATTAAATGAGCAGTACCAAGAGCAGACTTAACTGAAACTGCTGGTTTTAAGTGATGCAATGATTATAAATCAGCTTGTGCTTTTGCAGAGAGGGTGCCTTGGTTTTGTTCAGTGTTGTTTCCAGTACAAATATTTTTGGGGATTTGTTTGGTTTGGTTTTTTGCTTTGGAGAGGTTTTTTGTTGTTGTTTGTGTGTTGGATTTTTTTGTTTGGTTGGTTAGGGTTTTTTTTGTCATGTACATATTACTCTGTCTTGATCACCCAACAAACTTTCAGGGAACAGATTGAATTGGAATTCCTTATGCTGTGTGTTATGCAAACTTCAATTTAAAATCAGTATTTGTTACCTGCTAAGATTCTGGCCACTCTTCCGGTGGCGTTGTACCCAAGATTAGTGATGCAGCCTGCTTAAGTTCATGCTTGCTTCCTGCCCTTTCTAGAACGGTTTTAGATTACAGTAAAATATCTAAGCTTTTTCTTCCGTGATTCTTGAACAGAGTCCAACGCTCAGCTCATCTTCACTCATCTGCAAAATGTTTTGCTGGGATTTGCTTTTTGGCTATCTTACTTGAAATGCTTCAAGAATGTTTTTTTTTTTTAAGCGGCACTTACAGTGGTGCTGTGGTTGTAGCTATTTCAGGTGATTAATGTAACTGGAACATATATCATAGAATGTACAGACTGTTCAGATCCAGCAATTGGCCATTTAATTGCCAGGGTTTTTTCAGGGAACTTGGTTTTCCTAAGCTGTTTTAATTCAATACGGGATGTCCCACTTCAGTCACTTTTTAGAACTTTTGGTAAAACAACATTTTTGCAGTACATTAATGATACTTTGAAATACAAACAGCCATTGTGATAAGATAAGCTGTTCATTCTGTCTCCTTTTATTATTTCCTGATGTATGCTTATTAAAGATCTAGTATTGTCTTATAGCTTTATTAAACTGTCCTTTCATTCTCACAAGCGAGATGATTTGCTTCAGAATATTTGACTGTTCAAGAAAATCGTGCTAGCTTCATTCCTTGTAGCACTTCTGAAAAGTTATACCACTTTCCTTCTGTCTCTTCAGAGAATGGACCTTGGAGAATGTCTGAAGGTGCATGACCTGGCATTAAGGGCAGACTATGAAATAGCATCCAAAGATCAAGATTTCTTCTTCGAGCTTGATGTATGTATTTTGTTTTAGTGATGGAGAAAAAGCATAATTTGTGCACATAAGTGGATAAACTGAGCAACAAAGTGAAGTTTTGGTACACAGAACAAAAACTTTTGGAAGATCATTTAATAGAAAGAGACAGAGAAACCCTTGGCACAGTTATATAAAAGTTACATGCCTTTAGTTATATGCAGATGGTATTTAATTTGTGTTGATAGTCATCTCTACGTAGAATTGTTAACAGCCTTCCACAGAACAAATGATGATAAACCTAGATGCTGTCTTAGCATTATTAAATAGCAAGCAAATGTTAAAGCTTTGTATGCTTTGAAGAGAGTCTTAAATTCTGTGCTTATTGAAGAAAGTAATTTTGGGGATAACAAATCATATGCTGTGTCTCAGTACACAGAAATTTGAGTAATACAGTTTTGAACTCCCAACTAGGAAGTTAGTCTCCACTAGGACAAAAATAATGGGGTTTTTTTGGTTGTTATTTGGAGGGATAGTGTTAATATGCTTAATAGCTTAAAATCCTAGTGAAAAAAGTTACAGTATTGCATTTCTTGGCTGGGGGAGGTGAACCTGAATATTCTTCGAAGAATTTTCATGTATGTTAGAAATGCTCACTTCTCTAAGAAGAGTTAAGAGAGATTCACTTCTAAATTTCTGCAAATACATAGGACAACGTGTAGACTATGCTTTTTAAAATGTTGTGTATTAGTATATGGGATTAGTCACCATAAACTGCTGGATTATTGTTTTACAAAGGTTTCACTAATATGAATTTATAAAAAATAAGTCTTAATAAACCTGGAAA
Source organism: Tringa tobata (assembly GCA_033628505.1). Classification (NCBI taxonomy): domain Eukaryota; kingdom Metazoa; phylum Chordata; class Aves; order Charadriiformes; family Scolopacidae; genus Tringa; species Tringa tobata. The sequence goes on from JAHREE010000202.1 coordinate 868,444, forward strand.
ATGTTAAGGTTAATGAAATTCATGTTCTTGACAGCATCAATCAATGTTCTCTTATTGATGTTTTAGGCAATGGACCACCTGCAGTCATTTATTGCAGACTGTGACAGGAGAACAGAAGTGGCTAAGAAAAGACTAGCAGAAACCCAAGAAGAGATCAGTGCTGAAGTTGCAGCTAAAGTAAGCATGTAAAACTAGTTACTGAAGTCTCTTTGAAGGTCTGTTTTTCTAAAGAGAAAACTTAAGGCTTTGCCAAGCTATCAAATCTGAGCATTCATGCTGAGGAGGGGAAAAAATAAAACTTTTTCTCTATCCCTCCCAAAACTTCCTTTAAAGCACAGAGAGGAGAACACAGGGAAGAGACCTCTCTTTTTGAGAGAGATTTTTGAGCTCAGGAAACTTGACTCTCTGTGATACCATGCCGTACAAATGTTAATTCTTGAACCTCTTTGATCAAAACTTCATCCATAAAGCAAAAAAAAAAAATTATGTTCTTCTCTATGTTTTCTAACTGAAAAAAATGTATGTAACTTTTCTGCACATATCTGCAGAAAAGAGGAGTGGTTGTACAAAGAGGAGAACAATAGAGGATGTAAAAAGAGGAGGAATGGTTGTACAAATACTAATTTTGCAAGACTGTGGTAGAGACAACTGTGTGAATTACTTGAAGTTTCTGAACAAAATCCTGCTCTGCAGTTGGTACATAGACTTGGTAACTCAGGCATTCTCTGTATGTTTTTACATGAAGTAACTTCTGTTTCACTTTTACCTGAAGTTTATCTCTGCATGTTTCTTACAATTCTGTCCTACACATTTTACATATAACAACTCAGTAGCAGTTCAGATTGTTTTCCATAATTAAAAGCATTTCCTGTGTTAAGCCTTTTCTTGTCTTTCAAGGCTGAAAGAGTTCATGAATTGAATGAAGAAATTGGGAAGCTGCTGGCCAAAGTAGAACAGCTGGGAGCTGATGGGAATGTGGAGGAATCTCAAAAAGTAATGGATGAAGTGGAGAAGGCTCGGGTAAAGAAGAGAGAAGCAGAAGTAAGTTGATTGCGGAAGGCTTGGGGGATGGAGAGGGCAGGGTCCAATATTAAATTGGTAGGCATCTGTGTAACGCAAGATGCCTTATCTGCTGCCACTTCCTTAACTAATCCCTGCATATAAACCTAAAGAATTTGCTTTGCAGCATTCTGTACAGTTAAAGTTTCTACCTTTAAGTACTCTCCTATACTATTAAAATCATACGCCTTTCCACGGATGATGCATTTATCTTATTTTAACTGTATTGGCCAGTTGTATCTGTGGATGCTACAGTTGTGTCTGTGTTTGTTGGACTGACTTATCTCATTCGGTCTCATGGCTCTTGCTGTGGCAATCCTGTTGTGCCTCATGTTCTGCTGAGTGGCTTGTACTAGAAAGCTTCAGTGAAGTGACCCATTGTCTTCATTGATAGATAATTAGTCAATGGCTTGTGTGTCAGGCAAGTAAAATGGTCCTTGTTGTAATGTTCAGGTGGCAGAACTCACCAAGAGATTTTCCATGTTGTATTTCACCAAGATACTTAGATTTCTAGAAACCAACATCTGCACTTGTTTTAATGGTACCAGAGGGGTTGCTAGTAGTCTTGCTTGTCATCTGAGTGTCTAGATAAATTTTGCTAATAAATTAAAACTTGTTTAAAAAAATTAAACTTGTTTAATTTGTGTCCAAAATGAAGGTAGGTTTCTCAGGAAACTACTACAGTTTTAAACTGGGTTCAGAATTAAAATTGGTGTAATGTTTTCATAATATGTTAACACAGCAATTGTAGTGTTAACGTCTTCATCATTGCACATGAAAAAGTTGTTCATCCTTCTAAGTAGTATGATCTTAAGTAAAGGTAGTAACCACTCAACTTTGTTTCATTTGCAAAACCAGTTGCTGATGTACTGCTTTTAAATATGTCCAATCTTCAAATTAAGGAACTTGTATCTCAAAGAGACAGTTGATTTATGAATAGCATGAACCAGCTAAAGGGTGTCCTGATGTATATTGAATTCGGTTACCAATTTGTAGTTTATATTTGGTAAAGCGTTAACTTTGCATTTTTGTGCATTGAAAAGTAACAGTTAGCAAATTGTTGGTTTTTTTTCTCTAGGAAGTATACAGGAATTCTATGCCTGCCTCCAGCTTTCAGCAGCAGAAGCTGCGGGTTTGTGAAGTGTGCTCGGCTTATCTTGGTCTTCATGACAATGACCGACGACTTGCTGACCATTTTGGAGGAAAACTACATTTAGGATTTATTGAAATAAGAGAGAAGCTTGAAGAACTCAGGGTAAATCACTCTTGTATTTTTGTGTGTGCTCTTATTTAGTTATTTGCCAGGCAACTTTGATGGAGTATTTCTTTCTGGGTGTGTGAATTTTTTTCATATTACTTTAACACATGTGATTTCATTAGCCTACAAAACACAAAAAATTCTAATTTAATATCAATTGTTGGGATAATTTGGTAAGATGACCTCTTTTGCACTGAGGTGTATTAAAACACAAGTTCAAAGTAATGCATCTTTGGAACAAAGACTGCAATTCCACTTGTAAAATAGAGAACAGTATTTTGAATGACAGTGATGTTGGAACATGTTTAGCAGTCATAGGTAGCCACATGAACTTTACTTTTAGCCAGTTAATTGGCTAAAAGTAATAATGAGACTTGTGAAAGCATGACAACGTGTAGTAGGCCTTACTGAGTGACATTTAATTAGGATAAAATGTTAATAAGGCTGGTATTGAAATCCTCACTTCTGGTACTAATACATAAGGAGGATGAAAACGCATGATAACACACAAAGGTCTACAGAAAGTGAAAGATTAAAACTCAATTTGTTTATTTTATCCAGACAAAGATTGTGAGGTGACTTTCATTCTATAGGTGCCAACAAGTAGAGGAAATTTCTTTTTTTAAAAAAATTTTTGGAGGCTTTTAAGGTTAACTGACAATAGATTAAGTAACTTCTGACAACTCAAGGCTGTATCTATCCAAAGTTAGAATACTAAGATGTGTATCTTGAAGTCAGGTTAGATATTAAAATAATTGTTAGAGAGGTTGCATGTTCTTTATAGCTTGAAGATTTGAAATCCAGTTGGAATATTATCCTAAACAATACTGTCTTCACTAGAAGTTGTGTGCTGGAAGAAACATTTACTGGAATTATGTTCTAGACTTTTGGTATTCAAGAGGTTGGATTTGGACATGGATACTATTTATCATCGTAATATACAAATTACAGAGTTCAAGGCTCAATTCAGTATTTAACTGTAGAAATCAGTAAAGGCAATAGCTAAATGAGTTGAATCCCTAAAAGCAGAAAATGCTGCTACTGAGTTTGAGTAAATTGGCTTGATTTATATTTCATAATATTCCAGCTGTCTTGCATGGATACTGTGACTTACCCTTTGGAAAGCCCAACTCTTTCCGTTGACTATATTGGCAATTTAGGCTCCTAAATATAGCTGCTGTAACTTAATCCTTAGATGCCTGGAGTAGATCATGTGAGCTTCCTCTCATCCCTCCATGAAATTATGCAAAGAGTCACTTGAACAAGAAACTTTGCTTGTAGTTAAATTACTGATACTGTAAGAGGAAGTATAGATATAATATGACATAAAAGGTTGAAATAACTGATCATTCACACCATTTGCAAAAAAATGCATGGATAATTACTTCACATTCCCAAAGCATCAATAAAATAATCTTTTGAAGTACTTCGCTAACAAAAAAAGAAAACAATAACTATCCCCTCCTTCCTCAGAGCTCTCCTCAGAGATCTAATCAAGATGCTGCTGGGGCAATTCCACATCTCAGAAGAAGGTCTTTACAAAGAGTTGAATTTCTTGCATCATGTCCAGAAGGTGGCGAGACTTGGGTTTGGCCAGATCTCCAGTTGTGAGTTCCACATCTGAGGGCCCTCTACTGAGCGTGCCTTGTCCCCAGTAGTAGTGAGTTCAACCTGGGGACTATCAGCTGAAGCATCCTCTCTAATTATATGTCTCATGTTCACAACACAGAAACGAGTAGCCTCAAAACTAGGTGTCAGCCCAACCAAGTCCTTTAAGACTAAGGATTTCTTTGTCACAGCGTAGCTGAAGGAGTTAATAATTAACTGTCCCGGTTCTGATTCCTTTCTGCCTTTCCCCAGTGGCCAAAATATGAAAGGATTGGCATGGAAACTTTCACGTTAAAGGCATGGCTTACTCTTCTAAATTCCTCTTTGTGGAAAACTTAATATATCTCCACATATTTCAGGTCTTCGTGTAACACCCATCTATTTGCTGCAGCTCTTCTGCAATAATTTATGTTTCTTGGAGAAAAATAAATAAATAACAATATATATACACTGAGGAAGAGAGAGGGAATAATATATGCAAGGGTAAGGGAATATACATGAGGGAAAGAACTGAATATTAACTGTCTAGGTTATTTTTATAGCACCTTCATCTGAGAAATTTTGAAATGTAACTTAATGAATATATTCCTTTGCTTTTAGAGGATTGTGGCTGATAAGCAGGAGAAACGGAATCAGGAACGTCTGAAACGTAGAGAGGAGAGGGAAAGAGAAGAGAGAGAGAAACTAAGGAGGTAGGGATCTATTTTAATTGTATATACATAATGACATATTTAAATTCAATGGGAAAACTATGATGTAATTCATACACATTTCTGAATCTCCAGAATCATCATAATCTGTATTCCTTGGAAACTTAAAAGAATTGAGAGCAAATTTTATGTCTAACTTTTAAAATCGGAATTGTTTTCATAGCCTTTTTAAAAACTACAGATAGAAGTATCTCTACATATTTGTACAAATGGCCTTTAAATTAGATAATTTTCAGGTGTACACCTTGTTTTGAAACCTTACAGATGTAAGCTTACACACATGTGAGTTTTCAACATCTGTTAAACATTCAATATTTTCTTTATAGATGTTAGCAATTTTCCTTAGTAGTTGAATGTATGACTGAGGAACGTAATTCCCTGTTCTTCTATGAAATAGTTACTTCCAGGCCTTGTGGAGCTAGAGTGGAATGGAATTGAACTACAGTTCTCTGGACATGTCAGCTCCAGAAGTTAACAGTATAAACTTTGAAATCTGTTGTGGTGTGATAATACCTGCCTGACGAGAAGTAAGGGAGTACTGACTTGAACTGCAAGTGGGAGCGTTTTTTTCTGTGGGAGCGTTGGGAATAAAAAAGCTGACTAGATTTCTTTTGGGTTTGTACTATAGTGGGCTCAAAAATAAACAAAAAAAAACAACAAACACAAAACAGTTGTCAGAGGAATGTGTTTCCTAGTAAATATTTTTACAAAGATGTTAACATTACATAAAAGGCCTTTAAATAATTGCTAGTAAAATGAGAAGTACAGTAGCAGGTCAACTAGCTTGATTTATTATTACTAAAGTATACTTTATTTCATAATAAGATTCTGTAAGAAAAATTGATTTACTATTTTCCATCTGTTTCAGGTCGAGATCCCACAGCAAGCATACCAAAAGGTATATAACTCTGCAGACAAGAAATACAATCAATGAAGCCAGCGTTTTACAAGCTAGAACATTCTAAGTTTGTCTAGCACTATTAGTTTAAGATGTCCATCTTTACAGACGAAATATTCTGTTACATATTCAACTGTGTGTGCTTATACAGTATTTGTCACTATGCAACTGAGATTATACGTGTGCGTCTATTTTGTGGCTACTACAATGCAACTTTTTGTCCCAAAAATGGTTAGAACGCACAGCATTGCTCTTTCTTTAAAACAGAAATTTGTGATTAGTACCTTTTGTTGAAAAACCCATGTTTTTAAAATCCTAAGCTCCAGGTTAACTCTCAACACCATATGACCCATCAATAGTACAAGTTTTCTTCCTAGCCTACACAGTTGAAGGTCACCAGTGAGGTATTATTGCAAAGTGACTGGGAGGGAAAAGAGAAGAAAAAAAAAAAAAAAGAAAGAAAATAATGAATTTGTACAGTGCTTAGAACCTTCCAGGCAGGAAGTTTTGAGGAAGGATATAGTCCTGTTTTCGCAGAACATCATAATATGTGCGTTCTGGCAGATGATCCCTATCGTTGCATTCCCAACTTTGCCTGATGAAGATTTTAAAATTTAAAAAAGGATTTTTTTTTTCCCCATATTTTAATTCCTTTCAGAAGCCTGAATTGGCTGTGCTGTAACCATACATACAGTTGTGAATTAACTATAAAATTGTCTGCATTAGTTACAAAGGAATTTGTAGGATTTCTAATATTGCTTTCCCCGCTCTGTTTGCCTGTCACAGGACAATGCAATAGCTCTGAACGCTGCAGAGCATTCTCTATACAATAAATTTCCATATGCATATAGTGTGTAATATTCAAAGATGCTGACAGAATAGCTAGGTCAGTGCAGTGTCTTGGTTTAAGTCCTTTCTGTTCCCAGATCTAGGTCCCGAGATCGCCGCAGACATCGGTCTCGCTCAGCCTCCCGGGAACGGAAGAGAAGAACTCGCTCCAAATCCCGTGAGAAACGCCATCGTCACAGGTCTCGCTCTAACAGCCGCAGCCGGAGTCGCAGCCATCATAGGAGCAGGCATAGTTCCAGGGAGAGAAGCCGAGAACGCAGCTCCAAAAAGAGGTAAATGTTGGCCTAGAAATAAATGGCTTTTCCTTGATGCGTGATAAGAGTTTTCACACTCAATTAAATTTACGTTTATCACTTGGTAATTGTTGTGGCTTAACCCCAGCTGCCAACTAGGACCATGCGGCTGCCTGCCCCCCTCGCCCCTCTGGCAGAATGGGGAGAGAATCAGAAGAGTAAAAGTGAGAAAACCCATGGGTTGAGATAAACAGTTTAATAGATCGAGCAAATGCTGCACACGCGAGCAAAGCAAAACAAGGAATTCTTTCACTGCTTCCCATGGGCAGGCAGGCATTCAGTCATCCCCAGGAAAGCAGGGCTCCATCACGAGTAACAGTTACTTGGTAAGACAAACGCCATCACTCTGAGTGTGTGTGTGTCCCCTTCCTCCTTCTCCCAGCTTTATATACTGAGCATGACGTCATATGGCATGGAATAGCCCTTTGGTCAGTTGGGGTCAGCTGTCCTGCCTGTGTCCCCTCCCTGCTTCTTGTGTACCCCCAGCCCGCTCGCTGGTGGGGTGAGGAGCAGAAAAGGCCTTGATTGCTTAGCAGCAACTAAAACCACCAGTGTGCTATCACACTATTCCCATCCTAAATCCCAAACATTTACTGTATTCCAACTGAAACATAACAGTATTTTAAATACATTGAGACTGTCTTAGATTTCAGTTACACCTTTATCATATTTATGATTTGACACACAGTAATGATATATATATATTTAATAATAATAGGGCTATATTTTACTTCTGTTTTGGAGGACTGATAAAAGGTAGAGGTGTCAAGATGATAATACCACCATCTTCCTGCAGTGTGGAAAGTGAAACAGTCGATCTCCATTTGAACCTAGGGATATCAGCAGTCTGTCTTACTGTCATCCATTTGTTTCTTCCCGTGGGCTCTTATTCCCAGCTCTGAAGGCCCATCTGTTTTGTACTGCACCAGATAAAAACACGTTTAGATACGCCTGAAAATAAACTTGTTGCATTGCGTCTGAAGACGTTGCTTTGCAAGGAAAGTGACCTTAACCCCTCATTGAAGGATTACTGCAGAAAGCAGTCTGGGGTTGTTGCTTTTGAATGACTCAGTTGCTGTCTGCTCCTGGGGATGTGCTGGCTTATTTTAGCTGAGTGAGGTAAGCATGGTTTAGAAGACTGTTGGAATTACACAACGAGGCATCTGGTAGAGAGGTCTGCTCATAGCCAGGATTCCTTCCTTGTGTAGGTCAGCCACCATGGCAAAGATTTAAGTGCGGTACAGTATAGAGGGTGCCCAGTCTTAAAAGCTTGACAGACCGTCGACTTGCAAGAAGAGGAAAGGTCTGGTTTTGAAATGGCCATATATGCAGGGTTGTAATTCAGATTATTTTAGGAGTTAAATCACCAAGTATGAGAAATGTGTTGAATATGTTTGAGTATCTCATGGGCTCTTTGCCCTAAAAATGAGCCATTTTTCATCCTGGAGTGGGCAAGTGACTGTAGTTGCATTGTGCTCTGTAAGACAGCATAGAACATAGAGTTGGTCCAAGTCTTCTTTTTTTTTTTTTCCCTTCTTCTTGTTGCAGATGGATAAAACTTAAATGTCCATCACTCTAGTTGATATAATTAGTAGTGTTTGGTATTTAAAATTCTTCATGGTGTTCTTTAGTGTCCTAAAGGCAATGTTTCAGACTCTACAGTTTCCATCTTGATTGTAGCCTGTCATCATAAAGAGCTACCTCTTCAAGGCATTCACAGCGGCAGAATAGGAGATCTTCAAACTTCTAGTTTTCCTGTCTTAAAATGGACATTTTCCTTTGAGTCAATACATTTTTCTAATTTGGATGAACCAATGTATAGAGCATATGCTCAAGTTGCCTTTAATTCTTCAACTTTGTAGTCCAACCTTCTAAGATTCAATTTCAGTCCTTCAAAGGAAATTATGCTGATTGTTTCAGGATTCTCATCATAGTTGTTCAAACTCTCCAATGTGATATGCATAATGTAAATGATGCATTTTATTCTATATGTTGGCAGAAAAATATTTAAGAGCAAGGAAATGGTGTGGACCATTGGTGCTGTCCATGTAACAATAAAGCTATCAGTCTCAGTTGCAAAAGGTGAATTGAAAAAGCAGAAGGTGATTTAAAGATGAAGTCGGTGTCTTTTTGCAAGTTGCAGTCAAAGGATAAGCCCTTCAAACTGTTTTTTTGGAAGTGTGTGAATGAGTTAAAAAATATAGCGTAATTCAGGGCACAAGATTTCAACCTTACAATATACAATACTGGAAATATTTCTCCAGATGTCAGTTCCTGCCCTGAAGGAATGAGACACACCTGTGTTGGAAGACTCCTTTGTACAAATAAGAGTTTTGCATTACTGATAACTTGAGGGGGGAAAAAATGCTGTGCCATCATTAGCAGCTCATACCTCTTACTTTCTCTGAGGTTGAGCAAAATTTTTGCTCTTAAAGTGTGTATATTGTGTTTTCAAGAGTAAAGAATCTTCAGAACTATGACCTTGCTTCACTGGGACCAGGATAGCTATTGAACCCCTATAAAGGAGGCTGGCTGCCTCCTTTTTAGAGATGCCCTTCTAGCCATTAGAGCTGCTTTTCACATGAATGTGGGAGAAGTCTTTCTGTTGAATACCATGCTGCTGTTGATGCCAGAAAATAAACCTAAACTAGCAGACTCAAAGGTAGAACTCTCTTTCTATTCCAGGGAAGTATTTGAGATTTTTTGAATTTTTTTTTTCTTGGGAATTTCTTGAAATGCAAGTTAACTCCTTCAGGAAGGAGTTGGTAGCCTTTTGGTTTTGAGTAACCAAGTAAGTTCAGATCTGGGGAACGTGGTGCTTTTGCCAAATGCTTGCAGAATAGCAGTGTGACACCAGAAGTAGCAGAAAGACAACTGAAAGCTGCAGCAGCGACAGCACATAGTGCCACTAATTCTAGGACCTTAAGAGAAGTGTGGAGTTGTAGTTGCTGTGTGGGAAGAGTTGCATCATCTTATGTTAACCTAAAGCCTTCAGTGTGATTTTTGTGCTTAGCTTAAGTACCATAAAACACTTATTGTAGGCTGCTGAATTCTGCTGTAAAAGCTACTTATGTGTCTGGGTGGTTTTTGGTCTTTGGTTGGTTGGTTTGGTTTGGTGGGTGGTTTGTTTTTTTGTTGATTTTTTTTTTTTTTTTAATTTAGTTTTGATCACATCTATTATGGCTTCAACATGCAAGCATACTGAACAATTAGACTTCTTACTGGAGAAAGTTTTGATGTTCTTTTCCTGGAAGTCATGTTCCCATTTTGTTCTGTATAACATTATCACAGGCAAACACGTGCTGGGTATTACTGTTGCAGCCAATCATGTAGTTCTTTCTGGTTTTCCTGTCCACCTTTCTTCAGAAAGTATTTTCTGAGGAGTCTTTCACATAAAATGAAAAGCTGCTACTTCTCAGATGCTTCCTCATTCTGAAAGTAGAGAGATGTTTATTGTATGCTATATCTTGGGAAATTCTACAAATACATAAATTGGTCTGATATGCGTTTTCTGTAATCTGTTTCATTGGTCACCCTGTGAAGAGGTGGATAGGTTTAAGTCTCTTAATGACTGAGATCTTGTTTCAAATTTAGTAATTTAGTGGACCTCCACACTCTGGGCACAACTGAACGTATATAGAGTATATGGCAATAGTAGTCTCTAAGATAATGGGAACTCATCTGGTAATAACAGCAACGTGCTGAAGGTAATAGGAGCCCTAGGTCTACCCAGGCTTGAATTACTGTCTTATCAAGAGCAGGTCTAAATATGAAGTCCTACTTTTCCTCACTATTGGCTATAAGTTCCAAATAACTAAAATGATTCATTTCATTAGAAACAAAATACATAATTTTTGCTTCTCGATTTGCAATGACGAAGTGAATATTTGCTGTTAGGTGTTGGGATTGTACTCAGTTATGACAGCAGACCCAAATGTGGGTGAATTGAGAGATGGTTGTGTCAGTGTCCTTGAGCCCACTTGGAAGAATTCATGTGACAAGGGCTAATGTACTCCCATACAGACATTGTATGGACAAAGAGAGTACCTTAAGTCATAGGATGGGGCTTCATTTCACCTGGCTTTAGATAACTACGTCAGATGTAAATCTCGTGAGTCTCACTACAGACTTATCTGTCATAATTTTGTGTCTATTTTAAGATGAGACAAATCATGCCTTAAAGTGTCTGTTTCTTCTGCTGACTGTTAAGGAAGTCTGGCTGATTAGCTTAGATGTTTACACTACAGACATTTAAAGCTGTGTGAGATAGATCCCACTCTTAGCATTTAGACTTTTTTTTTTTTTAATATCCTTCAGATCCTGGTTGACAGCAGAATATTCTAGCCTTGTGCAGATTCTCTGCTGTAGTTGAGAAGTACAGACTTTGTTTTCTTTTCTTTTCTTTTCTGGGTTTTGTTTTTTTTTTTTTTTTCCTTCTGAGGAGAAAGACTGGGCAGGGGGGAGCACAGGCCCATTTAGTTGAACATCTCTTACCCCTTGGAAGGTTTGAAACTGTAACTACATCTTTCTCTGCTTTCCTACATCTGACTGGCTGTTCTAGGATTTTCCCAGACTGCCAAGCCTGCCCTAGGATTTTTGTCCAATGCAATGGGTTTTTTTTGTCCTCAGACCCAATGCAGGTGTCCACAGATACTGTCTTGGAACCATTATGAGATATTATAACACAATTCATAGTTGGTGAACATGACAGTGTGGGTGCTGCCTACATATCTGGTGAAGGGGGCGGTTTCTGCTGAAGAATCCACTCGGATCAGTTAGGAAGTAAAGCTCTCCAAGCATTCTAGAAAATGCAAGTCTAGTAGAGGTTCTGATTGTAAAGCCTATACCTTGCTCTTCAGAAAGGCAAAAATGGTATTTTGCTTCTAAGTCTTCTGGTAGTATTACTGCTTGCTAAAGCAATTGTATAAACTTTCACATCTTTATGCTGTGATTAATTAAAGCTGGTCTTTCATCTTGTCACTGATTAGAGACTCAGCCGTAGAGAGATGGGACAGCTGGACAAGTGCATCTTATATTCTTCCAAAAATGCATTGAATGAAAAACCAAGGCTGTGGGTGGCATCGTGTCCTATCTGTTTGCCTATTTTAGGATTAATTACTAGAGTTGGCTTGAGTCAACCAGTTTGGAAGCATTGTTACTTCTGCAGGGCACTTGCACCACAAAGTACTTGTGAAACAGCTGTACTAACTCCAGTATCAACTTCTTACTTGGCATGTAGCTCTTCTTATTTGACATGTAGTTTGTGGAATAGGAGTAGTGCCTGTGGATCTTAATGTTTGCAAATACTAAGTCTTGCAAAACACCACATTGTAGGGAAAATAATCTTTCCAGCTGAGGAACTAAAATGAAAGGTCACTTCTTTGTAAACTTAGAAAAGGAAATGAGTGCGGGAGCATTATGTAGACTTTAGTTTTGAAGCTTTGAGGTTGTGACAGTAGCTTTCTGTAAGTGGAGAAAGTACAGCCTCACTGTCCAGTACAACAGATTTTTTTAAACCAAGAAATTAGTGGCTAACATTGTAGCATGCTGTTAAGACTTTACTGTGGAAGTATATATTAGAATCTTTATGATTGCAATACATCTTAAAAAGAAAATGCTGGTTTTCAGCAACAGGTTTAGCTGCATTCTGTAAGGAGGATGCCTAATACAGGTTTTTTTTCTAGTACAGGTAGCTCATCTAATTTAAAACTATGTGGACTGTTTAACAGAACAGCTCTTTTCTTGCTCCATCGTAAAGGTTCTGGAAGTGCTTATCGTCAGAGTAAAATATCTAAAAATAACACCACACCAACATTGTAAAACTACTCAAGGAATAATTCTTCTAACAAAACCTAATTGTAGCGCGGATTCCAGATTTGTTTTATATTTGCCTTTATAATAGCCTTATTCCAAAATTATGCATTTTAAGTTTGTAATTTATATATCTGAGATACACTAGACATTCTTCCCAAACTAGAGACTACATACAGATGGGAAATTTCAATTAAGCTTCTGTTAATGCAAGCTTGAGGGCAGCGGTTGACAATAAGAGATTTAGTGAAGCACATTGACCTTAATCTGGGCTCTGTAATAAATGTAGACTAAATTCTGCCCCTATCAATATTTGTCTTTTAAAATTGGAAATAGGGGAGGGAGAAGAGTAGAATGAATTCTGATGTCTTCTCATAGACATCTATTTATAGAAGTCTGAAGTTGGTTTGGAAAAAGAAGAAAAATATAAAATGAGAATGCAGTTTGATAGCTACAGATTCATGATTAACTTGATTTCTCAAATTCACTTTTCAGATCCTCAAAAGAAAGATCTTCCAGAGACAAAGAACGTTCAAGAGATCGTGATAGAACATCACGTGATAAGGATAGAAGCTCAAGAGAGAGGTCACCGCGAGATTTCAAAGACAGGAAACGCTCTTACGAAAGTGCTAATGGCCGGTCGGAAGACCCGAGGAGCTCAGAAGAGCGTGAAGCAGGGGAGATATAACTGGCTGTATATTCACCTGATCTCTAGCTTCCTATGGAGTTGCATACTATGGTTTAGTTTACAGTTGTTCAAAGGGACACCAGTGAGCAGTTTCAAACACTGATCCAACTAGGGTAGATGTACAGTATATTAAAAGTGGTTATAACCAAGTCAGAATTAAACCCCGTTAATTAATGATGCCTAAAGCTGGGTCCTGGACTTCCACCAAGTTGTAAAACTTTTCTGAAAGATTTCTCTTTATTCAGGACAACAGTTTTATGTACCAAGATGCAGATCTCAATGTTTTTAATCTCCTTTCCAATACAAGTTAGTGAACAAATTCTATTGTACTACTTGCCTTGGGTGCTTTTGAACCTTTATAAATTCTCCAATTCTGCTCCAGTCAAAACAGCAGCGTTGAAAGGTTGTATTTCGGGGGGTTTTTTGTTTGCTTTTTTTTTTTTTGTAAGAGGGTGGGTGGATGGATATTAACTTTTACTCTAAGGTTATGTTCCCAGTGACTTTTTTTTGTTTGGGAACGTAGGAGTTGATTACAATGGGAGCATTTAGACAGGAATGTGTGCTGGAGAAAGCGGAACTGTCTTTTTACAGTGCCTATTTAGACTTGGAAATTGAACAGCTGTTGCATTACATCTTTTTTATTTCTACTTAAATTTTGAAATCAAAGCCAGTCCCATATCTGTACCATTTGATTGGTATGTGTTCAATATATTTGTTTTTTCCATAAGGACTCTTTCTGCTTTTTCTTGTGGGGTGTAAACGGCACATCCTTAATTGTATTAAAAACAAACAAAAAACCAGCAACAAAAAGCAAAAATTAAGAACAAAAAATAAAAAAAAATAAAAAAGGAAACCACATTGTCCAATAACTTAACAAGGATATACTGGTCTCTTAAGGTGCTTACTTAGCAGTTTAGTCATTTAAAAACTAACATTTGGTTATTAGAGTTTTTAACATGCAGGTGTGCTCTAGGAGAAGTAGTAATTCTGATTACAATCCTGACATCCTAAGATCTTCAGAGGCAAAAACCTGTAGAATCGTAATGATTGTGGCACGACCACAAACTCCTCAATGACTTCAGTTTCAAAAAGCAGTATTTAATTTGGGTGCAAGCTGCCTTTACAGAAAGGGAGTGCTATTGATTCTGTCTGATTGAAAGGGCATTTGGGGCATATAAATTATTCAGATATGTCCTACTCTCACACAGCAAAATTTAGAGATTGGTAAGTTCTTGAGATAAGCATCACAGTTAAGTACCTCAGTGATGCTAAGAGCAGTGTTTCTAATGATTTATCAGCATTTTCAGCAGGTTCTGCAGACTGTTCTCTGTGTTTCCCTAGTCCAAGTACCTCTGTAGGCCTGCTAATCATGGGTGTATAACATCACTATAAATGCACTGTGCACATTTTTCCTCAGTGTCTTTTCTGCAACTTCTTCAGTATGGTCAGAACAGAACCTTTACATCTCAGCAAGGAGTTGTGTCCAACAGGGCATATACCCTCCGCTTTCAATTTATGTTGTTTTAAGCTCCTAAAAAAAATAATAATACAGTAATAGTGATGGCTAACTACTTAAACACTTTTTATTTACCCATTTGAAATCTGAACACGAGTTTTCTTCCTGGGAATGCTTTATGGTTTCCTGTGTGGCCCGGCTGTCCGATAAATGTAAGTAACCAGTATTTGTCCCTCTGATACGAGCACGCTGTAAAAGTGCTTGCTATTGTCACACCTTTGTTAATGGAATTCTAGTGGTGTGACAAAAAGTGAACAGTCATTTCTAGGTGCATCTTACGTAGCAGAATTGCCGATAAGTGGATTGCTAACTCCTTTGGAATTCTTTTCTGGAATAAAAATATTCCAGAAATACTGAGGACCTGTCTCCCCCTGCAACTAGAAATTTTGTCTTGTAAAAGAGGAGAGGGGTGGGAGTTTGTATACTGTGGCAAAACACTGGGCTCCTTACTAGCAAATTCTAGATAATATGCCATTCATTTTACAAGTGGCTTTTAAATTTAATTATGAAAGGGTGATTGGATTTTGAGCCTTTCCTTATTTATAGGTTTTCGTGGCATGGTGAACTTCATAGTATCCAAGTACCACAACAGTGTTAGAACAGACACAAGGTAAGTCTTACCTCTCATATCCTGATAAAATAATCCGAATTACATGTGGAAATACGTGTCTCACGTCTGAAATAAGGACTGGAGTGCAGTCAAGAAGAGAACTGAATTAAGGCATTCGATGAAACGTACTTCTGATGCAAGAGATCGGGAACATATATTGGTAAGGGAAACTATTTTATTAGTAGTGCCTGAGTAGGTAAGGATCTTCTACCCTGCCATCAGAACCAAGCTACCTTTATTTCCAGGAGGGTGAAATTCATCACCTCTGTGTTTCCTGCTGGACACCTGCTGAAGAGTGGTATTGACTGATGTTACTTTGCATGGTCAAAATGACTATAAAAGGGATCTGGGGGAAATAAATCCTTGTCTGTCTCTGCTCCATCACATAAGGGAATGAGCTTTAACACTAATCAAATAGTTTGGGCTTCGTTACTTGTGGTCTTTAATTTCCCAGTCTTCAGTAAACAGTTCAGCAATTGTTAAATCTGACTTTTGGTCTAGAACCAGATCAGAAATGCCGTGGCGAGATCGTTCAGCAGATCAAGCCACTCAACCCATTAGCCCAGGTCAGATACGTCCTTATGGGGGGGACGGGACGGGACACGACTTTCACAATCATGCTTCAGTGTCACCCCACCGCACTCTACTTGAAACTTCCTACACAGAGCCTGTTTGGAGCCTGTTTGCCCAGGTTTTCTCCCTTAGATTGCTTCTTCAGCCTCTGATTCTTGGGAGATTGAGAGAGCCAGAGGCGAGGTGTTCGACCCACAGCAAATCTGGAGAGGGGGTGGTGGTGCTGTGCAGTGAGGTGTCTGCAGCGTAGGGATCTGTACCGCAATAGATTCTTTGCTGCTGAGAGTGCTCAAAGCCATTCCTATTGCAGGAAAATATTTTCCCTCTCCTGTAAGGAGGCTTTATGCAGCCTGGGAAGGGAGTGGAGCTCCTGAGGAAATCTAAGGCTGCTGTAGCTGAGCGTCTCCTCTTTGAAATTTTGCTGATGCAGGTGTAGCTCCATAGTGATTTTTGTCAGGCTCTGGATTGAGGGAAAAGTAGCCAATTATTTCATTTATTTAAAGTGTTTGAAATACAGGAATAACGCTTGCAGGCTCACTGCATCTCAGGAAGCTCTCACTCTGGATTAGCCAGAGGAGTGTAAAACAGAACATTAAGATGGTAAGCAGCTGGGGGATGGCACATCACCAGAAAAGTGGTCCTTTCCTCAGCCATACATGTGTTGTTTTTCCTGCTGGAACAGCAGGGAGAAAATAGGTGGAGCAATAAAGGGATGATTGTGCAAACCTTAAATAGCCTCGGGGCAGGGATTATCTGTTTAGCCCAAGGGAGAAGAATAGCATCTTGTCTTGAGACACCTGGAGCCAACAAAAGCCAACTGAAGGCATGGGTGGGTGCCTCCAAACAAATGGGGTTTAGGTGCAGCAAGTTCAACACCACAGAAGCTTCTTGTTGAGATAGTGAAGCTGACTCATGTGCCTGTTGTCTCCTCCAAGGGACCTAACCAGATTGTAGTTGGCAGTTAACATTAGGGAAAAAAAAGAAGTATAAAGCAGGGTGAGCTGTGCAGCAGAGGTGATGGCAGCGTGCGGTGTGTTGTCTAAGGGCCTGCAGCACCTGATAACCCACCCCAGATACTGTTCTGTATCCCACATTTCACGTCCCACCTCGCTCACTATAGTTGTCCTTTGTTGGGCAAACAGTAGAGGTTAGTTTCTCCTGATGCAGTGGCTTATAAAAAAAAGTGTTAATGCAATCTTCATTCAGTCCTGTATGGTTCTTGCTCTTTTTTTTTCCCTTTTTTTTTTTTTTTCCCGCTTTGATTGCTTTTTTCTACTTGCTTCTTGATAGATTCTTGCACTGTTACTGCTCATGCAATTCTTGAATTCTTCTTTTCAGTAAGACCTGGTGATCTGGCTTTCCTTCCAGCCTGCAAAACTGGGAAGCAGTGTGTTGCTGGGCAGAGCTTTCCAGCAGCTGGAAATTCAGGGGAAGAGAGGAAGAAATGGTTGTTTCACCCCAGGTTCTCCTCTTTGTCCCTGCTTTCCCTTATGCAGGCGCATAATGGGCAGTCGAGGGGCAATTAGAAAATTCTCTCCTGGCTTGTGTCTCCTGGCTCTGGCTTTTCACCCCCTGTTGCTGGGGTAACCGTGATCCCAAACCGCTTCCCAAGGCTCTTGGTGACGCTGCACAGAGCACCACAGGCAAACAGCATCCTAGGAGATGCACTGGCAGGGAGTCAGGATTAGCTGGCAACAAAGCAGGGCGGGCCACGGGCAGGGGGCTGATGGACACAGAAACTGTGGTGGCTGGACAGCCCTTTCTCAGGCTGAAACGGTCTGGCGGATGCTGACCGTAGTAAAGAATTGATGGTGATGCTCAGTGAGGAGCACAAAGGTTCAGTGCAAAGTCGTTCCTGGTGCTGGCTCAGAGGGGCTGCAAACTTTCACAGCACCAGCCCTCAGGCACCACCAGCATCAAAGGTCTGCTCCAGCCTCCGCGTATCCATCACTACAGGGTGATACCAGGGTTGGGGACTTTGCACCAAACTACTGTAACTTAATAAAGTGCTGCCATCTTCCTAAGGTCAAACTGGTTTGCAACAGCAAAGACCTGGTGAGAGCAGCTGCTGCCTTGATGGAGGGTGGGACCATAGTCCAGGTGTCAGCTCCAATGTTTTTATTGCCATTGTCTTCCTGGTCCTAAAATTCTGCCTCTGCCTGTGCAAAGCTCTGATGGTGACCCATGATAATCACAGTGTTGGAATCAGTCTGCTATGCCAGATGGCAGTGGTGTCAACAGCTGCCAGGTCTCCTTGGTGGACAGCCTGGGGAGGCTGGATGGAGATCAGCAGCACCAGCATCACCAGCAGCGTGTCCCTGATTCATCTGCTCCCGTGTGGTCGTGCAGGGGATAAAGTGAAGCATCGCGTTGCTGCCTGGGAGAGGGACACCACAGCTGCGCTTCCTCCTGGGGAAATGCTTCCAGGGACGTCAGAAGCAGAACCCTGGGCTCTCCAAGGCAAGCATAGAAAATATTCTTGCAGTACAACGGGGTTGCTATTTCTACTGCCCACTGAGTAAGGGAACGATTCCGTCTAGGATGCTGCTGGCTCACACCGGGGAGAAAAAAAATCACTCCTATGTGTCTTAGATTTGTTTGATGGGTGTCAAAAGGATGGGGGTGGTCTTTTTTCAGTGGTGCCCAGGGGTAGGACAAGAGGAAATGGGCACAAACTTGAATATGGGAAGTTCCACCTAAACATAAGGAGGAACTTCTTTACTTTGAGGGTGGCAGAGCACTGGAACAGGCTGCCCGGGGGGTGGTGGAGTCTCCTCTGGAGACATTCTAAACCCGCCTGGACATGTTGCTGTGCAACCTGCTCTAGGTGGACCTGCTTTGGCAGGGGGGTTGGACTAGATGATCTCCAGAGGTCCCTTTTAACCCCATACCATTCTGTGGTAGTGACCATGTGCAATCTGACTGGTATAACCATGCCCTGAACTGGCTCAAACCCACTCCACTGCATAAGCCAGAAGCGCTCTGGTCCTGGTATGGCATATAAGGTTAACTGCGCCTCAGTGATACTCTAATTACAAATATTCATTAACTCAGTATTAGCTTTAGCAAAGGTATAGAAAAAAAGGCATCTTCTCTAATATTGCCTTTATCTGTAGCAGGATGTTGTAATGAAAGAAAAAGAGATTTTACAATGTTGAAAACTGAGGTTAGAATAAGCCTGGGGGCTTGTTTGGTTTGGTTTGCAACGTGTCACACCTGTGCTTTTATGAGACACCTGAGCGCCAGGCCTGATGGATGGACATTGGAATTTGGTTGCTGTTCTGTTTTTCCAGAGGCTGCTGGCTCCTAGTGCCGATTCAGGCGTTTCAATTAACTTGTCTTATCTCAGTAGGATCTTCCGTAGGCAGCGATCCTTTCTCATCACACATTGTGCCGTTATGAGCCTTGTGGTGCACCCTGTTTAACCGGGAAAGGTGACTTGAAAGCCTGATGAGGCTCTGCTGCTCCTCTCTGGCTCTGATAGAAGTGACCACCCTGGCACCTAGCATGGGTAGAAACATTGCTGCTCCCAGCGTGTTCCCTTCTGCCCACCACTACCTGTTTTAAACAGCAAATAGAAGCAGCCTCTACTCTTTCAGCGTAAAGCAACACCCCTAAGGGCGATAGTTGTACCTTTGCCTACAGCTCTACAGCAAAGCAGCCCTTCAAGTAAATCACCAATAACGCAAACGGCCTTCCAGCAGAAAGAGTGGGTGCAAGGGAGGGCTTTCCTAGAAGGTTTTCCTAGAAGCTTCCCCAAAACCACCACAAGGTCTCTAGCCCCCTCTCTGGGCAGCCCTGGAGTATCTTGAGGTGACCTCCCGTCCCTTGCTGGCCTCGCTGAGCCTCTCTACTGCCCGTCTGCCAGGCCGGGGCAGGAAGGCTGCTTGGCTCAGACTCTTCTAGCAAGGAAGCGATTAGGCTTAAATGCCTCGACAGGTAAGTTAACTACTTCTGTAAACCACTCCCTGACGTTTCAAATTGCCTTGGTGTGTTCGTAGCCCTTGTCTCGCTGTCACTGGGCTCTTGGATTTTATCCCAACGTCGATTTGTATTTGTACAGGGATGCCTTGCAAATGTACCTTCCTCTGGGTGAGTTTCTGCTTCGTCACCTCAGCGACTGAAGTTTTTCAAGTTAGGTTTCTCTCATCTCTTTGCCTGGATCTTTTATTTGTTTTCTATTCCTTGTTCTTTCCCAAAGCCGCCCCCATTGGAAGGTCTGAGTCCGCTCAATGAAGTCAGTCAACTGAATTTAAGTTCATGTGTGTTTTTACAGCGTTTAGTTAATATTTTGAATTGGGAAAGTGTTCGCTTGTCTCTACAAGGTCAAGTTTTGCTTGTGGGGATTCTTTTTTTTTCTCCAGCAATGTGATTGGCAAAGCACTTGGATTTTATTAACTGAGGGGATGAACTTCTTCCATGAGCTCCCTCTCACTCCTCTTCCCCTTCCTCAGTATTTTCCGTCTGTTTGCACTGTTCTGGTTTAGGTCAGACACAAAGATGACTCCATGGCACTTAGCTGATGTGGTTGGCTTTGATGTATTTGCGGGTTTTATTTACTGTAGAAACTCAGTTTGCTAAGGGAATTATTAACATTGATATCTACGTGACATAAGCCTTTTTCTTGCCTTTTTTTTTTTTTTTAACATTTTTAACATTTTCATTCTTCCGACTGTGGCTGGAGGCCCAAAAGCAGAAAATCAGTGCTAGTGAGATGTTTGAAGAGCCTGGAGGTTGCACATCCTCACCAACCCGCCTCTTTGTAGACATTGTTCAGGTGAGTGCAGATTTCATTAGTCACCTTCTCAAAGGAAGCTTTGCAGTCTCCACCAAATTTCTCCTCCATCAGTTGCAAGATAATGTCACAGATAATCTAAACAAGAAAGGAAGAAACAACCCATGTGAACTTTCTTTCACATTAGAGACATAAGAATTATATATAGAATTATATATTTCAGCTGGGGTTCTTGGAGGGCAGGAAGGGAGTGCAAGAACAATTCAGCAGTATATAACATGCAGAGCTTGTAATAGGTCATGGGAAATTAGGTGCATTATAGAATTCACCAAAAAATGCAGTCACCGTGGCTGTTTTTTTTAACTATCTTGTATCTAATTAATGCTGACTGCGCCCATCACTTAAAGACAGCTGTACAGGACCAGTTCACTTGGCCCACTTACTGCAGTTCTGCTCCTGACAGTGGACTGTCCCAAATGCTTAAAAGGCCATGAGGAACCTCATGTTGGGCACCTATGGAATACATGGCTTGGGGAGTTTCATCCTAATCTTTCCTGCTCGTTAGCTATCTATCGCTCTGTAGAAATTACAGTCTCTAAGTAGATGGTATACTTTGAATTGTCAGCTTCTTTTCTGTGAAACATTTATTATTTTGTGCACATCTTTACCCTGAAAAAGTCTTTTCAGGACTTCTCCAGGCAGAAATTCTCACTTATTGAAAACTGAGCTCAGTGCTTTGGAAACCACCTTCAACGTGCCTGAGTGACCAGAAGGTCTCTCTTTTTGCAGTCTGTGCTGTCAGACAGATAAAACAGGTTTAAATTAACTCTGCCAGTGACCTTAGGTGGACTTGGGCAAGTCATTCAATCCTGTATTTATTATCTGTCTTTGATTAGTGATGGCAATGCTGTTGCCATTGTTGCTCAGTAACAGCTGGTTTAGTTGTCTTAGAAAAGCTCAGTTCTTGTTACTAGAAAAAAGTAGACACCAAGGACTGAAGTCCAGTGTTAAGCTGCTTTTCTGTGTCTTGTTATTAAATTAGAAACGTGGGAATCCTGATGCACTCAGAAAACCCCCCCCCCAACTTGTGGGCAGGCCTGCAGCTCCCACCTGAGCAGACCTGCCTGCATCACATTGCTGCATAGCCTTCTTTCCAACAAATGCCAGATCTTTCATTCCTGCCATCTTCCACCATAAACCTCTCACCTTCCACGACCTCTACACTCTGGAGCATATATATATATATATATGTATATTTCTATAGACAAAGCCTGTTTTCCTCAAGGGGGAAGACATCCTCAGCTGCTGGGAAGAGGACTGCTGACTCACCCTAAAGTTTTTGGGGTCAATCTTCAGCTCGGTGGCATGTTTCTTGCCAAGTGGGTTCACAATGCCAAGAAAAGCTTCAGAGTTGTCCAGGTGTTGCACCATGTCGTTGATGGCGGAGAAAACCTTCTTGCCGTGGCCCCTGACCTGATCTGACTGTTTCATCTCTTCAGCAGAGTCCATGCCTTTGAAGTGTGAGAAGTAGGACTTGGTGTCCGGGTGCTCAGTAAACATCCTGTTGAGAAATGAGAGATGTCCTAATTTGTGGACCAAGGCATCAATGCAGATATGGCTTCCTGTTCCTGGAACAGGAATGATATGCATATGATAAATGCATATGATAAATGTCATATGCATTTATCAGCCTTTTCCCATCTCTTTATTAGAACAGACTCCTCTTTCTCCTGCATTTCTTGGTTCTCTTTTGCCCTTCCCATCTGTGCCGAGCCTCTGTGCCCACAGCAGCCTGTCCTCTCCCTCGCTTCTCCCTGGGGCACTTCTCTTTGCTCACTCGGCCTTAAAACCTACCTATCCTGGATTTATTCCACTGCTTCTACAGTAAACCTTGGCTCAGTGTAAGGGGAGCTAAAATCCACAGAGAAGTGGGAGCGCTTTCACACGGGGTGAGTGTGACAGCATGATATTCCCAAAGATGTTCTGGACAGCAAATACGTTCACTGTGATCTCAGTGGGTGTTTTCATGGATACTACCAATACTACTATTGGTATTGTTAAGTAACCCCTTCCTAGAGTTTATCCCAAAGCTTTCTTAGTGCCTGTGATGGATTGTTGTTTATGTACTGGGTACTGCTCATTTTGTTTATTCAAAAGTAACACAATTTAATGCCACTCATAAAGGAATTGCCTTTTATAATATATCAATTACAATCTGCAGCTGTAGGACACTAAGGCAAAGCCTTCTAGAGTAAATTACCCCCAGGAGCCAAGCCACTGGATGCTACTAGCATTTTATAGCTGCATTTCTGGCCCTAACTGTCCTCAGGTTGTGTAGACTGCAGAAGGCTGATCCAGGCACGTGATGATGTGATATACAAGAAAGCCAGAGGGAGGGGTAAAGGTATGATAACCAGAAATAGCATTTGGACTGGTCAGTGTGTATGGAAGTGATGTAAGTCACAGCTGAGAGAGGGATATGTGAAAGGTGAATAGAAGAAATGTCTGTCTATGGAAGAGGAGAGGAAAACAGAATGAAAACTAAGAGAGGAATGCCCACAGGAAAGGTACAATACGATGAAACAGATGGGCTCTGGACCTGAAAGGCTGAAGGAGAATCAGAAGAGAAATATTGAGGACATGCAAGTTAAAAAAAATATATCATTAAAGCAATTTACAGGAAAAGGGTAAGAGGGGAATAGGGTTCATGTTTTGTTCCCATTCTCTTTCATACCACAATTTCTTTTCTTTACCTTAAGTGGGTGGAGTGAAGAAATTGTTCTCATCTCTTCTTTCTTTCCCACCCCATTCCACTTTTATTTGTGTGGATCTCTCCTTTCTCCTGTTTCCTCCCTGAGGTGAGATAAACCACAGCAATCCAAAACGTTCCCAGCAAGGACTGCGTGAAACATATCAAGACGTGCACCCAGGGAGTAACTCCATCCTTCTTGCTGTTTGTCCTTCAACACTCTGGTAGCAGCGGGATGGGCTCTTTTCTTACCTGACCAGCACAGTTGCCCCATTGTCCTCAGCATCCACATATATCTTCTCCCAGGCGCCACGGGCACTTTGTACCTCTGCTTCTGAGAACGACATGGTGGAGGAGATGGCTGCAACTAAGGATGCAGGGGGAAGGAGAAGGTCAGGAAGGTCCTGGTGGGGTCGTTCTGCTCCAGTTCTCGCCTTGGTGCTCTCTAAATACTGCCCTAGGGATTTAGGAGATCCTGAATGAACTCTTTGTCTCTCTTACCCCTTGGTCACATTTCTTTGGGTTTTAGGGCTGCCTAATCACTTTTAATCAGGAAAGAAACCAACCACGTGAGGAGGGAGAACTAGCACTCTCTCTGTGGTGTCAGGTGCCAGAGCAAAGATCTCGCTGTCTGAGAAGAAAAAAGGGGTTTTCAGTGAGGAAAAAAAGATTGACTCTCCTCCCCTCTTGCCCCTGCCAAGGCCAGCACTTGGCTTCTCTTTCCTGAGGGCGATCCTTGCCTGAACACTAATTTTCCTGGTTTGTTTCTGGCAGCGCTGCTGTGCTGTGGGCACCATGGTGCCCTGTCATCCTGTCTTCCCCGCACTTCTTGCTCCTTCAGTCCAAACATTTCCCATTTTCCATATCCAGAAGCTGTCTCCAGTCCTGCTATCACGCCACAGTCACTGCTTTCCCCACAGCCCTCTGGTTTAACTGGGGCTCACCCCATGCTGCTCCTGGCCTCGATAATGGGCATGTGGGAGACATTACAATCCCAGAACACCACCATTGTGGGGACAGTGACGGCAGCATGCATCCATGGCAGCAGAGCCCTTGCAAGCCATGTCATCTTAACACCGGAGACAAATGGGTGCAGGACACCAAGGCACAAGCACAAGTAATTTGCTACCCTTATCCTCTTGGCTTGCAGCTGAGATCTCTGTCCTCTCCATAAGCCCTACCTGCCTGGAAGGGAGAAAGAGATAAGGGGCAGGAGAGGGGTGAGCGAGGAGCTATAGACAGTGCGTATGTGCCTCTTATTGTCACGGTCACTTGGAACTGAAGGCAAAAAAAATATCTTGGATTATCCCCACGGCGCCTGGGTTTAACCTCTGGCAGGAATGTTCTAGTAAAGTCCAGGGCATGCACACAAAATAAGGGCTAAGGGGCTTGAGGAACCTCTGCTGCTGGATGCCAAGCGCAGACAAAACCTCGTATTGTTTGAGATGCTTTAGAGTAGGGAAGGAACAGACGCGATGGAGAAATGTGTTGCACAGCAAGCAAAACCAGCCAGATACCTCAGGGCAGAAGGAAAAGGGTGTTTGCAACCTCACAGAGACCGATCAATCTTGTCCCACCACCGCTGAGGGATGCCTCAAATTACTTCACCGAATCTAACTCCCCTCTTCCCTCCCTCTCCCTTTCCACCTCAGCAAAAAGAGTGGTCTGATACCAAGCTGCACAGCCTTCTGTTTTCTCATCCCCAAATCCTCAAAAAAATGTTGCAGATTTCAGGAGAGCCCCGGGGAGGGGACACACTTCCTGTGCTGCTGGGACCACTGCTTCCTTGAAGGCAAACACAAAGGAGGGAAGCGCCGGTCGGCCGAGCCCAGCCACCAGCACAGGCACACAGAGGAAGGAGCAGAGACGGCACCGTAGGAGCTGGCGGTTCCAGGCCTTGGGAGCCAAAACTACCTGGGAGGATCTCGGTAGGGAAAGCACCAAGTTTTTGGTCGAGAGCAAAACACACGTCAGGTGCTTGCCATGGGTGGCCTGGGAGCTCCTGAAGAAAGAGCAGCACCAACTTCAGCCAAAGAGAAAGGGGCCCAGGCGGGTTCGGAGCTTGGAGGTAGAGCTGATTTTTCTTTGGGATGTATAGGTGGACGATTATTTGCTTGCAACTTTTCTTTCTCTCTGTAGGTGTCATGTTCTCCTCGCAGATCCTGGTGTACCCTGACTTGCTGTGGACACTTGTGGGAGAAGCTGGAGCGTGGAGGTGAGCCAGGATCTCGGGCCTGAGCTGTGGTAGCAATGCACATTGCTTGAGGATGAGTCTTCCCTCTTAGCTTTCTTATTCTTCTCCTCTCCATCTCCCCTGTTCGCCTTTTGTTTCCCTCCCCTTTGGTTTCTGTTTGCAGCAGTTCACAATCAAACCTCAGCGTCTGCAGTACAAGTACAGGTATCACTTGATGTATTGCCAGACATCCTGTCGTGGTCAAAAAAAATCCAAAAAAATACCCATTTAGAGTTGGGAAATTTCAGTCAACTTATTGCCAAGTAATAAACCAACCAACACTTAGACACCTCTCTTCTCTCCATCCTGATCTCTCTCACCCCTGTGCTGCAGGTTACACCCAGGCCCTTTGGTGAGACCACGGGCAGTGCAGGAGCTGGGGCTTGGCTGCGTGGAGGTCCCTTTGCTCTTGCTGCTCCTTGTGTCCTACTCAGCTGTTTTGGCATGTGGTCCTCCACCTGTCACTATCCTGTTTGGTGTTATATCTGCCCTGGCCTTGTCTCTCCTTTTTCACCGTTCATTGCCCTTTCTTAAACATGTTTCCACAGAAGCATCATAAACTCATCTGGTTTGTCCAGTTTTGGGGTGCAATGGGTCAATTTTGTCTGTTGCTAAGCCGGTTGTGAGTGGCACAGGGCAGTCTCTGACCTCTTCCCTCACAGAAAAAACAATGATGCCCTCAACTGTGTCACCTTGCTCTCTGTGACACGCGTTTCTATTCTTTCCTTTCATCTTCTGGTGTTACTTCTACTGTTTTAGAAAAATTATATTCTATTTTCCTCCTGCACAATTTGCCGAGTCCTCTCTGTAAGATGAACGCAGTAATACCTCATAAAGTTCTGACATCTGTATTAAGCTTATGCGCATCTGTTACCGTACCTCTGGGGTCTCCAGAGTTTTAAACAAAAAGCTCCAGAAGCCTTTTTTTTCTTTTTTTTTTCCTCAGAATGGTATCACTGTGAAAAAAAGGATGAGTGCTTGGTTTATTTCTTTTTCCTCTGACGTGGTTTGTTTTATTTAATATCCCAAAGGAAGAGAGCGCTCTTAAGTGTAATTTCTGCTGAATGGGGAGAAATATTTTCTAACGTGGGGTGCTGGGCAGTACTGCAGAGACAGCCTCGGCCAGGGAGGGGATGCTCCGCAGCAGGCAGGGCCAGGCTGGGGGGCAGAAGGCGCTGGGAAATCCCGAGCAGGGAGCACAGCCACAGTATTTTGGGCTGTGTGTGGCAGCCAAGCTTTTCCTGGCTCTGTCCCCAGCCAGGGAAGCAGAGCACATGCCTCCTGCTGCGGTGCAGGGTAATGGCAGCAGCTCTGCAAAGTAGTCTTTGTTTCTTCCTCTTTTCCAAGAAATCACGTGCTTTATGCAGAAGGCATCCGGTGTGAACAGTGACAGAAACGGACGGCATCTTCTACCCGCCCAGCCATTTAGGATCCAGCAGCCGTGCCTGCCTGCAGAGCTCATTGATGCCCCTGTCACAGGTACTGCAAAGCTGCCAGTCTTTTCTTCTCCTTGAAAGTTTGTGATGTTATTTAAGTTTCATGTTTGACATAGATCAACCACCCTACTTGTTACGCAACAGGAGTTAATTCCCAGCTCAGCAGGCACGCCTGTTGTAGAGGATGGCTGGAAAGGGCTCAGCAGCTCTAACTCCTACTGTTCCAATGGCCCCGTACTGTCAGACTGAGGTTAGAGCCCCCCACAGCAGGTGTTGCCAGGTTTCTGAGATGTTTGGCTTGAGATGCTGACACTCAGTGCTGCTTTTACAGAGATGACAAATACCTGCATCTGCTCCATGCTCACTATCTGGGGTTGTCAATATTACCAGCTCATCAAAATGAGGAAAATCAGGAGCTGGAGTCACAAGTGTTGGTGTCAGTGTCCAAATGTCAAAGCTCACAGAGTGTACGGTTGGGAAGGACCAAGGGCAGATGCACGTAACTTTCCCAGCAGCCACGAGACCACACTTCTCTCTCCCATTCCCAGCAGCGGGCACGGGTGGAGCTGTGTTGCACCTTGTACTGTGAAAGTACGAAATCCAAAGGGTAAGAATAAAGCAGTAGCACTCAGCTTCTTGGAACCCAGCCACCTAGAATGGCCCTACCATAGTTTACAGAGAAGTACCATCTGGCATGAAAGAAATGTACGCAGGTTTCTGCTGTGAATACTTTTATTGCATGCATAAGATTTTAAGTGTGAGAAAAAAAAAGGCAATGCATTCAAAACAGTTCAGCTTTTATACATCATAGGGCATAGTATATATACAGATCAATTCTCTGAATACTGCTTTAATGACTAAGTGATTCTAACAATCATTACAGCTAATAAAGATGCCAGTGCTGAGTTTTCATGCAGTGGATCCGGCTAACCAAGTATTTGCATCGGGACAGGCCCGTGTTCAGCAGAGAAACTCCATACCCATCATGAAAGGGAAAAAAAAATATCCCACAAAAAAAAAACGGTAAGTGATGCAAAGGTTGTCACTACATCTCACCACCAGAATGATGCCCATCCAGTCTCCAAGGAATTGCTACTTTGGAGAAACTCCCCCCATTTTATTACTGAGCATGAGGTTACAGTGTTCAGAGCATCCTCTAAGTCAGCTGTGCTGGCTGTGCCCTCTCCCAGCCCCTTGCTGCCCCCGCCAGCCTCCTCACTGCCGGGGCAGAGTGAGAAACAGAGACGGCCTTGCTGCTGTGCAAGCACTGTTCAGCTATTGCTGAAACACTGGTGTGCTCTCAATGCTGTTTTGGCCATCCATCGCACAGCAGCAAAAGGGTGGCTATGAAGAAAGCTACCTCTACCCCAGCCAGACCCAGTACACTGGAGGCTCACATCCTTTTCTGGGACAAATTTGGGCTCACGCAGGCCCCACTGTGCTGAACCTGTGCACAGATGCCGTAGGCAGGAGGCAAAGAAATGAGCTTTTATGGACATGAAATATATCAAGCCCAAGTCAGAGATGTAGAGACTATCCACAGCTGCACAGAGGTGCTCGGGCAGCAGTGTAAGCACTATTCATACCTGTCACGTTACAGTCTGGCATTTGTCTGTGCCCAGTTAATGAGATCAAACCACCCAGTGGTTTAATGGGAACAATAGTCCCACAGGTTTTGGACACAAGCCCCCAGACCACATTGAGTTACTGCATCATGAAGTATCTTGACTGGAATGTGAGCTCTTTAATTACACACAACTTATATAAGTGATGTTCTGAAGAAAACTCAAATCCGTTGAATGTCACCCCTGGCAGAGTTAAACCTGGACTCCAGATAAAGAGACCTGATATCAGAGGAAGAGAGGATGGAGCTGAAAGAAGACATCAAGCTAAAAGAAATAATTATGGGCTGGGATATGTAAAAGTTAGACACCAGTCCAGAAGCTTTGTATCAAACACAGGTAAAGTACAGATGACTATATTGGTGTTATGAACTATTGTGTTCAGAGATGCAACAGGGCTAGGACAGAAGGCAAGAGAGAAAGCAACAGATAAACCTGCTGTCAGATAGAATAGAAAGAGAGGTATTGGATTGAAAGGGTGTTTGGTGAAGAATGGAAGAAACCAGACAATCATCAAACTAGCAAACTGTTTACCTGTGCGAGCAGAAGTCTGGATGATGGACTTTAGGGTCCATTTGCCTTCTTGGTTGTAGTAGTTCTTTGCCTCCCACTAAAACCCTTGAGCTATTGCCCTTGCTGCTCGATGTACCGAGCATTTACATAGCTAAAAAATCTATTATAATTGCCCGACTTTGCCCTGAAGTTATGTCAGTACACGTGGCTTTAAATTCAGTAAGCCCAAATTTAATATCCACCTGCAGTCGGCGTTTGCGCCCCAGCTTTGTGTCTGGCATTGGCACCGTACAGGAGCCAAGCAGTTCCATCCCTTCCTCATCTACATATTGAGCATCCTCCTTTTCTGTACAATAGAAAGAAAAGCGTACCTCTGTCTGATCTGGTTCTATTGGATAGAAATTATAATGAGAAACGTCATTTATATTCACTGACTCCTCAATTCCCACCAATTTCTTAAAGAGACCTTTGCAATAAATATAGTCACCAGCTTTTGAAACCCTTCGTTTAGAGAAGTCATGAATAGCAGCATCAAATTCAGAAACTACTTCTATGCCGTATGTCCGAGCACTGATTCTTGAGGCAATAATGTGTGGATTGACTCCAAATAAAACAGCCCCTTTTGCAACGGCCACTTGGGCCTCCATTGGACAAAGGATATGGTACTTCTTTCTAAAGGCCTGACTGATTGCATCTCTTAAGATGATGCTAGATGCGAAGCCTCCCACAAGCAAAATGTACTGGACCTTGGTCATCCCAGGCTTGTTAAGAATTTCCCTCAAAGTACAAATTATATTTTTGATACTGTAGTCAAAAAAGCTCTTCATTTTATCGTATGTAACCATGATCATCCCATCATGCCACATAGCTTCGTTTGCTTTTTTGAAGAATTTGGAGATGTCCTTCTTGCATGCTGCCAATTTGGTCAAGTTGTAGTAGCAACGTATGTAGATTTCCTCCCTGCCAGCAGAACATTTCTGTAAACCAAAGTTGTACATCATCTGTTGTAATTCAGTAGGGTGGCTCTTTACATATTCATCCCATACACCACCATCAAATATTTTCTTGAGGAAATTAGTGAAGTTTTCATCCACTCTGTTGCCTCCCCATCCACCTCCAGCTGCCTTGTGTAGCTCCTTTAGGCAACAGTTTTCTTGGATCTCATGTACTGTGATGTCTACTGTGCCACCTAGACACACACATACACACATGAAGTTAGCTGTTTTCTTTATGGTACAACACAATCTTACCTTCTGAACTCCTGGTTCACAAGTGCACTTTTCTGCTGCTTTTTTTTCTTATCCTCACTCCTCCACTATTGCCTGCACACCTCTAAATTTCCTGAACTCACGTACTTCTGTCTACAAGCCTGGTTCTCTCAAAGATGGGAGCTGCCTACCCTGGGGGGGCACCCTTTATCAGGGAATGTAGTGATAGAACAAGGGATAATGGTTTTAAATTGAAAAAGGGGAGATTTAGATCAGACACTAGAAAGAAATTCTTTACCGTGAGAGTGCTGAGATACTAGAACAGGTTGCTCAGAGAAGTTGTGGCTGCCCCATCCCTGGAAGTGTTCAAGACCAGGAAGGATGGGGCTTTGAGCAACCTGGTCTGGTGGGAGGTGTCCCTGCCCATGGCAGGGGGGTTGGAACTTAATGATCTTTAAGGTCCCTTCCAACTCTAACCATCCTATGATTCTACCGTAATTGCCAATGAGAGCTGGATGTTCTGGCTTGCTTCCTGCACAAGCCAATCTCCTTTCTGGTCATAAAAGGAGACTGTCTTCTCCTGCCTTTTGATAGAGAAGCTCTGAGATAAGATGAGCAGCTGTGGCAAGATTCTCAGAAACTTCTGGTCCTCTCGATGCCGTTTCAGTATTTGTTCACAACCACCAGACTGCTCTTGAGAGGAAATTCACATTACACCAAAAAAACTTGCACAGGAAACTGCAGAAATTGCTAAGAAGTACTCCATGAAATGTTCTTCATGATTTACTCTACGGGGCCTGCTCAATAATCTCTTTGGTCAACTCATTGGGCGCTACACTTGCTTCTACAGAGGAGACTGTGAGCTCATGGTACATGATGGTACACGTTAAACTGGGAAAATTTTACCTCCACAGTCAACAACAATATACTGGATCCCAGGGGATTCTTCAAACTTCTTCTTGTCACTGTCGGTTGCCATAAACCCTTCCTGTGGAAGCTGCTTGCACCAAAGTGATGCAGCTTCTGGCTCCAGGGCAATAATCAGCTTCTCAGAAATCATGTCAGAGATGAGTCCTGCCTAAAAACACAGTTTTGGTTTAAGGAAAGGTGGCAAGATCACCACTGTACAAATGCCACCTGCTAGGGAGGCTGTTCTCACCATCCCCAGGAGCCCATGCTGGGGTGATGGTTCTTGCAGTGCTGATCTCTGTGGGGTTCATTTCTACAAGGTGTTGGGGTAAAAGAGCAGTTGTTACTAGTGGTTTGGGACATCCTCTACCCCCTGCTCCCAAAGTGGGAGATTTCTTGTTAGACTGAAATTTGAAACACAGGTTGTTTAAATGTTGAGGAGTTCCTCTGCCTTGATGGATAAGGAATCTCAAAAGATGTTTTGAGGAAGTGGGATAACCTCTGCTTTTACCTTTTTTGCTGCCAGCCGCATGAACTGTCTGGCAGCAGCGTGCCATATGGCTGGGACAGTAATGACCCAGGTGATCTCCTCCTGCTTGTGGACGGTTTGGAAAGAGGCCTCTTGGATGGTTTCAAGGGCATGTTCCTTCAGGTAGCGCAGGCTTTCGGAAAAGACCATCAGGGCGGGGAGAGTCTTTCCATTGCTGGCTTCCAGTTCCATGTCAGATGTGATTTTCTACAAAGAAAATCTCAGGGTCACACGTGGCAGTCTCAGCTAAAGATTTGTCCGTTTCGCTCTGAGCACTGCACAACATATGGCACAGAAGAAGGTCCTGTCTCCACAACTGAGTAAATTCCCAGCAACGGGTTCAGTATTGTGGTGAACTGTAGCCTAATTGACAGAAGTCAGCTACCAAGACACTTGCCCACGACATCTAATTCAGTGGGGTTGACAAGTCAGCTGTTTCTCCTGGGCCAAATCTGGTAAATACTCTGTAGATCCTCCCGAACAGCCCACAGGGAGAGCTGTACTTCATAAGTGACACCACCATACATTTCCCAGGGGTATGTACAGAGACTTCAGATCTTTCTGGTTGCACCTATACTTCTGCGTAT
Source organism: Tringa tobata (assembly GCA_033628505.1). Taxonomy (NCBI): domain Eukaryota; kingdom Metazoa; phylum Chordata; class Aves; order Charadriiformes; family Scolopacidae; genus Tringa; species Tringa tobata. The sequence goes on from JAHREE010000202.1 coordinate 900,838, forward strand.
GGCATTAAAAACATATAACATGGACAAAATGTAGACGCATAACCCTCTGGTCTGACACTGTTTCTCTATAATGGGGCCTCTTGGCTTATGTATCTCCCTGAAAGTATCTGAAGATTGAAGCAGGCGGCTGCTCTGAAACTTTTTTAGTCTCTCCCAGGAGCTCCAGACTCCCTCCATCAGCCCTTGATTGCCTACTCTGTCTAGAAACAGTGGGAACTGTTGCCTGTATCCAAAGAGGTTTCAGGAGCCAGCCTTCACGTGCATCCTTTGCTTTGTTTTGCTTCATCAGCCACCAAAATGGTCCAAAATTACAAGGATTATTGCTGTGGGCAGAGTGATTAACTTCACTCGTTAGAGAGAAGTAGTGAAATTTTTATTAAGGTGAAACAGTGATTTAACAAAATCAGTAGTGAATGCAACAATATTTTACGAGACTCGATGTCAAGGTACACTCTGTTATTTACTGCAGAGAGGACAGGGTCAGACAAGCAGTCCAGGAGACTCTCCCGTTGAGTTACGAGGTTCAGAAAGGACCCCTTTGCTTTCTAAACTCTTCTCAGAGAGGAGTCTATGTGCATCTGTGTCCAATCCTAGTCCCAGACTTGGTCAATGGTTTATGTCTAAAGGATAAATAAACCAATAGCTCTGCATTCCCATTAGCAGTAACCATTCCACCTACCGTGTTGTACAGCTGCATCTTGAAGTTCTGGAAGAAGTACCAGTTGTCAGCTTCGCTGGAGGGCAGGCTCTTATACTTCATCACAGCATCATAGCCAAATTTTTTGAACTCCTGCTTCTGGTTGAATAAGATGCACGTGGGTGTCTTTGGGGTCCTGAGCCCATGCTCTACTCCCCAGTACACCTGACGGATTTGGTCTGTACCTGAAGCAAGAGAAAAACAGTACCCGCTGTAGGACGTGCCAAAATCTATAGCAACAACGAAGACAGACTTGCTGGCCATAGCTGACAGCAATACAGAGGTGTGTGGCTTGGGGAGCTACAGAGGATTAAATGAGTGGGACTGGGATGAAACTGAAACTGCTCCAGCTGATATCGCAGGGTGAAGCCACTCCTGCCCTGACCTCATCAGCTGGAGAGAAACTAGTCACAGTGCAAAGAAAGAGTGCCTTTTCCTGGAAAAAGGAAGGGCTTGTTTCTGTTATTTATAGCAAGAAAGTCCTCTTGTGAAAGCAAGGAAGCACCTGGTGCTTGCAGTAGCTGCCTGCCCTCCCGCCATATAGAAGATTTCTTCCTACAGCAGAACCTGATTTTTATTCCTACAGCCGAACGACGGTGTTTGAAGGACTGTGTCAAGGCACTAATCCTCGAGAGATGGCTGCAGAAGGTGGCAGGTATGTGGCACAGGGGGTGTCTCTGGGTAACTTAACAAGTTTAACCTTAGTAGCTATGAATACTTCTACAAAGTCCCTTGAGGGGTTGCAACAAGGGACTGCAACATTTCCCAACTGGAATATTTCAGTAAAAGCTCTGTTTTCTACTTCCTGTCCTTCCTATCTATCACAGGGATGGTTAGTTTCTTCAAATTCAGTTCAAGTTCAGCTCTAAAGGGTGAGGCAGATGTTAAATAAGTGTGAGAGGAAGAGAAATTGGAAAGAACAGTATTAAACAGTGTAACAGATCCTCGACTTCAAGGACTCATTCTCCAAGCTCATCAGTTTTGCAGGGAAAGGCTGACTTAAATGCAGATTTTACACTGGATTTTTGAGCTTAAGGAGAAAAAGATGTCCTCAATGAAAGACTGGAAATGAAGTGATTTAACTGAAAAGAAGTCCATCCGAGTAAACTGTTGTGGTTTAACCCCAGCTGGCAGCTAGAATCATGCAGCTGCTCACTCACTCCCCCCAGCTACGATGGGAGAGAGAATCAGACAAGCGAAAGTGATAAAAAACTCATGGGTTGAGGTAAAGGCAGTTTAATAGGCAGACCAAAGGAAAACAAGGACTTCATTCACTGTTTCCCATCAGCAGGCAGGTGTTCAGCCCTCTCCAGGAAAGCAGGGCTCCATCTCACATAGAGGTTACTTGGGAAGACAAATGCCATCACTCTGAACATCCCTCCCTTCCTTCTTCTGCCCCCAGCTTTTTATTGCTGAGCATGTCGTCACATGGTATGGAATATCCCTTTGGTCAACCAGGGTCAGCTGTCCTGGCTGTGTCCCCTCCCAACTACTTGTGCACCCCCAGCCTGCTGGCTGGTGGGGTGGGGTGAAGAGCAGAAAAGGCCTTGATTACTTAGCAACTACCAAAACCACCAACATGCTATCACACTATTCCCATCCCAAATCCAAAACGTAGCACTACATCAGGTGCTGGCAAAAGAGTTAACTCCATCCCAGATGAAACATGACATAAACAAATCCAAAATAGGTTTTAGTGGGAGAGGAGCGAGGAGGTACTGGGAGAGAGGGACAGGATAATCCCTTGCAGGAGCCATGCAGACTTGGACCAGCATAAACTGATGGTGAAGCCTCATGCTTAGGCTTTCCCTGACATTGCCTTGCTGCAGGAAGGAGCTTGCTGTCTGCCCTGCCGGTATCTGAGCTGCAGGAGAAGTCAGCCTGGGATTGTCTTTTTTGGATACTCATTAGGAAATAGGGCAAAAGCAATTGTAGAAATAACAATTGCCTTGAGAACTTATAGCTTTGTTCTTCTCTATTAAAAATCCCCACACCAGTACATCGCAAAGTTGATTTCAGCAGAATAGACACGTGCATTTGCTGTTCCCCACATTCTGTAGGTCTGGGTTGAGTTTGTTTTTGAGGAGTTGTCCCTGTGTGCTGCCCACTTTATTCAGCCCTAATGATTGTTCAAATCTTCCATCTATTTTTTGCAAACCCTAGCCCATGCAGTCCTCCGAAGTGTGCAAGGGATCATCTGGGACAGTGTTAGCTCACTTGTGCCAAAACTGAATCCAGGAGTGTGGAGGGTCATCATGTGCTCTGAAGCCTGTATCCTGGCTATGATCTATTTGCCAGCGTGGATGTAGCCCTGCAGTTTCTGCTCATGGGGCTGTCTTTCACAAGGTGGCTGTATGGAGTTTGGGATTTTTTTCCCCCTTCTCTTAAAAATTCCATTTTCTTTTTTCCTCAGACAAGCATTAGACACACCGTGGCAACACTCAGCCTGTGCAGACAAGCCTGCAAAGCTGGAGGCATTATATCATTATATGATTACATGGCTGGCACAGGCGAAAAATAAAATAACGTGAGTCCAGTGACCAGAAATCACAGTGGTTAGTGTGGGCCCTGACGATCAGCTATAGCTGGTGTATGCTAGGACAGGTTGGACAGAAGAGTACAAATAAGCCAGACACAAGGAGGGCTTCTGAGTTTGCACCAAATTTTCTCTGACCTGTACTGCAAATCCAAATGCAGTTTACAGAAGCTGTTTGATCTGCATCATATAACATGCAGATCTTACACTTTCAGAATATTTTATCTGCATAATTTGTACTGACCCATAAAACCACAAACTCCTGCCTGGTCAAGCACAGCCTTGAGAAGTTTTGACGTCTAGATTTTTTTTTTCCTATGGGCTGATCAGGAATTAGAGGGAGGAAGTTTTTTCCCTTGATTTTAAGAATTCCATTTTCTTTTTTTAACAGAAAAATATTTTACAGACCGTGGCAACACTCAGCCTGTGGAGACAAGCCTGCAAACCTGGAGGCATTTCAGGATGTGATAAAAAGGCTGGAGCTGGTTGAAAATGAAATAAGGTGAGTCCAGTGACCAGAATTCACAGTGTTAAGTGTGGGCCCTGACGATCAGCTATAGCTGGTGTATGCTAGAACAGGTTGGACAGAAGAGTACAAATAAGCCAGACACAAGGAGGGCTTCTGAGTTTGCACCAAATTTTCTCTGACCTGTACTGGAAATCCAAATGCAGTTTACAGAAGCTGTTTGATCTGCATCATATAACATGCAGATCTTACATTTTCAGAATATTTTATCTGCATAATTTGTACTGACCCATAAAACCACAAACTCCTGCCTGGTCAAGCACAGCCTTGAGAAGTTTTGACGTCTAGATTTTTTTTTCCTATGGGCTGATCAGGAATTAGAGGGAGGAAGTTTTTTCCCTTGATTTTAAGAATTCCATTTTCTTTTTTCCTCAGACAAACATTTGACGCAACGTGGCAACACTCAGCCTGTGGAGACAAGCCTGCAAAGCTGGAGGCATTATATCAGGATGTGATAAAAAGGCTGGAGCAGGTTGAAAATGAAATAAGGTGAGTCTGGTGACCAGAAATCACAGTGTTTAGTGTGGGCCCTGACGATCAGCTATAGCTGGTGTATGCTAGGACAGGTTGGACAGAAGAGTACAAATAAGCCAGACACAAGTGGTGTCCCTCAGGGCTCAGTGTTAGGACCATTCCTGTTTAACATCTTTATTGATGATCTCGACAAGGACATAGGGTGTATCATCAGCAAGTTCGCAGATCACACCAAGTTAAGCAGGAGTGTTGATTCCCAGGCGGATAGGGAAGCGCTACAGAGAGACCTAGACAGATGTGATCATTGGGCCAGCACCAATGGTATGAGTTTCAACAAGGGCAAGTGCCAGGTTCTGCACTGGGGCCACAAGAACCCCATGCAGCGCTACAGGCTTGGGGAAGTGTGGCTGGAAAGCTGCCTGGAAGAAAGGGACCTGGGGGTTCTAATTGCCAAGCGGCTGAATATGAGCCGGCAGTGTGCCCAGGTGGCCAAGAAAGCCAACGGCATTCTGGCTTGTATCAGGAATAGCGTGACCAGCAGAAGTAGGGAGGTGATTGTGCCCCTGTACTCAGCACTGGTGAGGCCACACCTGGAGTATTGTGTCCAGTTTTGGGCACCTCAACACAAGAGAGATATGGAGGTGCTGGAGCGAGTGCAGAGGAGGGCAACGAAGCTGGTGAAGGGCCTGGAAAACAAATCATATGAAGAGAGGCTGAAGGAGCTGGGACTGTTTAGTATGAGGAAGAGGCGGCTGAGGGGAGACCTCATCACTCTCTACAACTACTTGAAAGGACACTGTAGAGAGGTTGGTGCTGGTCTCTTCTCACAGGTAATTAATGACATAACGAGAGGGAATGGCTTCAAGCTCCAACAGGGTAGGTTTAGACTAAACATTAGGAAAGAATTCTTCACAGAAAGGGTGGTCGGGCATTGGAATAGGCTGCCCAGGGAGGTGGTTGAGTCACCATCCCTGGATGCATTTAAGAGACGATTAGATGTGGTGCTGAGGGATATGGTGTAGGGGAGGACTTTGTAGAGTAGGGTAGATGGTTGGACTCGATGATCCCAAGGGTCTCTTCCAACCTAGATGATTCTATGATTCTAAGGAGGGCGTCTGAGTTTGCACCAAATTTTCTCTGACCTGTACTGCAAATACAAAGCCATTTTACAGAAGCTGTTTGATCTGCATCATATAACATGCAGATCTTACACTTTCAGAATATTTTATCTGCATAATTTGTACTGACCCATAAAATCACAAACTCCTGCCTGGTCAAGCACAGCCTTGAGAAGTTTTGATGTCTATATATTTATTTTTTTCCTATGAGCTGATCAGAAATTGGAAGGAGGAAGTTTTTTCTCTTGATTTTAAGAATTCCAATTTCTTTTTTCCTCAGAAAAATATTTCATACACTGTGGCAACACTCATCCTGTGGAGACAAGCCTGCAAACCTGGAGGCATTATATCATGATGTGATAAAAAGCCTGGAGCTGGTTGAAAATGAAATAAGGTGAGTCTGGTGACCAGAAATCACAGTGTTTAGTGTGGCCCCTGACGATCAGCTATAGCTGGTGTATGCTAGGACAGGTTGGACAGAAGAGTACAAATAAGCCAGACACAAGGAGGGCTTCTGAGTTTGCACCAAATTTTCTCTGACCTGTACTGGAAATCCAAATGCAGTTTACAGAAGCTGTTTGATCTGCATCATATAACATGCAGATCTTACACTTTCAGAATATTTTATCTGCATAATTTGTACTGACCCATAAAATCACAAACTCCTGCCTGGTCAAGCACAGCCTTGAGAAGTTTTGATGTCTATATATTTATTTTTTTCCTATGAGCTGATCAGAAATTGGAAGGAGGAAGTTTTTTCCCTTGATTTTAAGAATTCCATTTTCTTTTTTCCTCAGAAAAATATTTCATACACTGTGGCAACACTCAGCCTGTGGAGACAAGCCTGCAAACCTGGAGGCATTATATCATGATGTGATAAAAAGGCTGGAGCTGGTTGAAAATAAAATAAGGTGAGTCCAGTGACCAGGAATCACAGTGTTTAGTGTGGGCCCTGACGATCAGCTATAGCTGGTGTATGCTAGGACAGGTTGGACAGAAGAGTACAAATAAGCCAGACACAAGGAGGGCTTCTGAGTTTGCACCAAATTTTCTCTGACCTGTACTGGAAATCCAAATGCAGTTTACAGAAGCTGTTTGATCTGCATCATATAACATGCATATCTTATACTTTCAGAATAATTTCTTTGCACTAGTTGTACTGTCCCATAAAATTACATCCTTCAGAGGCTTTGCTATCAAGATTTTTTTTTCGTAAGGGCTTATCAGGAGTTGGAGGGAGGAATTTAACTTGTGCATTTCTTAGGATTTCAATGTATACTTGCCTGCTGACTTTAGTGTGTTTTATCTTTCTTCCCATGATAGACTGATAGACAGGAATATCACGGTTCGGTTTGAGTCTGTTGAACCTCGACTACATTTTCTGGAGAGTTGCCATAGGTAGAATCACAGAATCTCCATGGTTGGAAGGGACCTCTGAGATCATCGAGTCCAACCACAAAAACAAACAAACACACACAACAACAACAACAACAAAACAACAAAAAAAACCAGACACCATAAAAAAGCACCCACCAACCAAACCCCATACCAAAAACGACAACACACACAACACCCCACCATCACACTTGCCCACAAACAAATAATCTTGGGCACTAGAGCATGCCCTGAAGAGCCATGTCTACACGTTTCTTAAATACCTCCAGGGACGGTGACTCCACCACCTCCCTGGGCAGGCTGTTCCAGTGCCTGACCACTCTTTCAGTAAAGTAATGTGGTTCTTTATATTAAGAATATATATGAGGGGTAAAATCACAAATCCTTCTGTGACTGTCACTGAAACATCATTAATCCTTGGTTATTACAGCTCTGTCATGCAAGGCAGACCAAATTTTCATTCTCCTGTTTCACTGCGTTTTCATGGCCAGGCATGATCTCCCTCTGAAACAGGTTTGTCAGATGAGGGCACATGACCAGGGCTTGTGACATGAAAACATGTCATGTTATTAGACGAACTTTCATCTCCCTGCAAATACTTCTGTGAATAGGAGATGGCTGGCTTAACAACAGCAGCTCTCAGGATACAGGCATCCAGCCCAAAATAGAAAGGGGAAGTTGGAAAAGCAGCTCTGAGGACATTTTGTGTGTGTTTGCAGAGGCAGTCCTGGGTTTTCATCGTGAAAACTGCCCTCATAAGCTAGGCAAGCACTGAAGGACGACATAGTGGCTGGGATAATGGCAAGAAGAAAGGAAGTTGTTACTCTGCAGGAAAGAAAAAGAAATAATAGCATCTTGGGGATAAAATGCCAACATAAATCATTCTCAGTGTCTAAGGCCACAGTGAATAAATTTCAAATAGTACAGCTGGATTTCCATACCCTTCCTGACCAGCTGTGTGGAGAAGAGGATTTCCTGTGAAGACAGGCTGTGGTATTTTAAAGTTTCTGATCATGGATGGAGTAGCTGTGGGTTTGTGAAGAGTTTCCAGGTGTGCAGTCATGGATAGCCTGGTAGTGAAGGAATACTCACACTTTCTGAAACATTGGAGCTTTCTTCCACAGTGGCTCGAGTTTGAGACTGGAGCTGACATGAGGCGGAGGTTCCCAGACACTGGACCTAGATTCAAATGATGACCAAGTTCAGTCACTTGTGTCCTTCACTTTGTTTGCCTAATTACAGAAGGCTGTCAGAAAACCAGTCTAGATCCAGAATACACCTCCCAATTCAGGTCCTCATTCTTGGTTTGTTCCCAGGACTGTCTGCTTAACATAGATTGTTTTCTTCCATCTCTAGGCAGCAAGCTGCATCTGATCATTATAAGATGCAGGAGACCAACAGCCCTGATCCTCTGTACCAGGAGGGACACGGGAACTATCAGGAGTGACTATTAGGTTTTTCTGAATTTCATCTTCTCAGTACTGTCCTTTCACCCACACCCAGTTATCTTCCTCCAGCATGCATAATACATCTGCCACCTCCAAGGTTAGACAAACTCTGAACACATTTCTGTGTGCAGTAATGAAGGTACTTTAATTGACAGAGCAGAAACTTCATGGGAAAATTCACAATATCAGAATATTAATATCAGGTGGGAGGACTTACTCTGAAAAGAGGGGAAAGAAACACGGAACAAGAGGTATTTTTTGTATTAGGGTTGCATGTACTTGTTCTGAGATGTGGAATACCAAAAAAGACACAATCACTAAAAAACTCTGGTGAATGATAAAAAGCAAAAAAATTTCCTGCACTTTTAGGGTGTAAGTCTGCAATTGACCTAGGGTCATCATGTAGAGAGGGCTTTTTTAAGCTCTAGTAGTATTGCCTGAAGAGCAGGCATTGGAAATGGGAGAATTTCACCCACTGTAGGAATAGGAGGCTGACATTACCCAGACATATTTGGAGAAAGGAATCCAGGAGAACAGAAGTCTTTGGAAGGTTAGGGATGTTTGGTGGTAATGTTTTGATGTTGAGGATGGAGAAAACAACTAGAGAAAAGATGAGAGTAGATGCTAGCAAGTGGAGAATACTTGTGTTTTCTTCAAGCCTTCAACCTCTGAACCTCACAACCCACCTCCCTTTCTTCTGATGTAAATATGGGGGGGGGGAGGGAGGGCGCTTTCAGGGGAGCTTCGTGGTTTTTTCTGGCTGCTCTGTGCTTTCCCACCTCATGGCTCTTTTACTGGAATCCAGACTATTCAAGAGGGGTCATTCCACTGTTGTACAAATAAAGAGATCTCACAGAAGAAATCTGTTTCAGAGCATTACCTGGAGAGGCGACCCAAAAAGAGCTTGACAAGACAGAGGAATGTAAGAAGCTGAAAGAGAAGGTCGAAGAGCTAGAGGCAAAGTAAGGTCTTTATTAAAACTTCTGACACAATGTGTGTTTGTACACTGAAGAGCCACATACATCTTGCTTTCCCCAGTCCTTAGGGACTCTTTGTTTCTGCCCAGACAGCCTAGGCACCTTCTCCCCAGACTTTTAACCTGCCAGCATCTCTTTGTAACTGATTTCTGGAAGATGGTTTCGGTTGTTCTGGAAAGAAAAGGAGGTATTCCCAGGGTGAACATCTGAATGAATGAAATCAGCCTACAATGACATTGTTGAAATGCTGCTCTTTGACCAGATTCCACTGTGATCATGCAAAGCTGAGCTGAGAAAGCACTATTTCCCCCATTAAAGCTGCTTGCCAGCTATATAATATAGTTGAGAAATGCATAGTAGAAAACATGATATTAATTAGATTTCTAACATGCCATAAAATAGTTATGCTTATCCATTGTTTCATCTTGTCTTAGCTTAGTTTTTTAATATCTTTCTTGTCTTAGAAACAGTAAGCTCTTGTCTAAAGTGATGAGCACACACAAGAACTCTGAGAACATGAATGACCCTTTTCGTTTGTCTGCTGTGCTGCATATGTATGAGATGCTCAGGCTACAAGCATGGGAAAAATTCAGGAAACACTCCTTTTCGACAAATAAATCTGGCAGCAAAATAATTAAGGTTTGTTCATGTCCGTTTTCTCAATCTGAGTCTTATCATATCAATATGGTGTAGCCATTATAGAAGGCTTTAAGTATTAGTATTTCTGTAGCAGACAGGACTGGGGACTAAGTTTGGGACTCTGGTTTTCCAGTCCAGCAGGGTCTGTGTAATACTGTAGGGAGCTAACTAATGGTGACCTTCTTCCTCCCACCTTTCAGAAGGGCACATTTAAATCCCAGTCCCATATCTCACCCATGCTAAGCACAAGTGGGAAAACATATTCCAGTTTCCTGATGGTTAACACTTTAAATAATAGATGGGAGACCTCATTCTGATGTCTGACTCACTGCTTTAATGCTGGGGGGATCTAAAGGAAAATATCAAAATGGTACACCTTAAAGGATGAGACTGAGATGAAGCAATTATTGCCATTGGCTGTGATGATAAGGCCCCACAGATGCTGAATAATTGGCTTCAACATGCAAACAGCTTAATGAAACAGTTTATTTCCCAGGTATTGAAGACATATTTCAATCAATTAGTGGCCCTACAACTTACTCTAATGCAGATGTGGTTTCAGCACTTGCTTTCCATACATACTACACCTCTTGTTTCACTGTGATTGGTGCTGTAATCAGCTGTTGTCTTTGCGTTGCAGAAGCTGTTTGATGCCTGTGAGAAAGATATAGACCAGAGAACAACTAAAATACTTGGAGTTCTTGAAGCTATAACCAACAGCAAACAGGTAGTTTATGTTTCTGTGTGACTGAACAGAGGCAGCGGGATAAAAGGGCCATCTGCATCTGCCATTCATTTAGAACTTAGCTTCTGCTAGGGACGCTGCTCAAAATATATTGGCAATGACATCGGGGATAACTTCTGCGATGTCAGGGATGGAGGTGTGGAAACCTGAGCTCCAGCAACCCTTCTGTGTCCCACGATACACAGACATACACTGCATGTCTGAAGTGTCCAGCCGGCTGAGGCACGCATAGAAGCACAGAAAGCGTTTTCCAGCCCTGTGTTGCTTTTATGGGATCTTCCTCCAAAGCTTGAAACAGGTGGCTTCTCCATTGCCGATTGACACAATCTGAGAACCAAAAATTCCCAGCTCTTGGGGCTTGCACTGGTGGCCACACTACATGCTAACAGTCTGCTTTCTGGGGTGCTTGGTTTGCAGGAGGTGATGCAAGAGATAAGGAATCTCTTCAGATATTCCTATAACCAAAACGACTCAAAGATTTACCACAGCATTATCACTGTAAGTAAAGATACAGCCCAGGCACAGGGGCGGTGGTTCAGTTTTCTGGCGTGTCTGTGCAGCTTGGTATTTAAAAAAATGGGAGGTCTCCCTTCTGCTTGGGGTTATTTTTCTCCTGGGGTGAGGGTCTTCCAGCCCATATACTCCCAAAATATTCTTACAGGCATGCACAGAAGTACATGTAACCTTCCAAGGGAGCTACAAAGCTGCACTGGGAACAGTGGGGAACCACAGGACAGGCAGGGCAGTGCCTGTACCAGAAAGGCACAGTCCTACTGGACCCAAGCAAGGCGCAAAAAGCAGGGCCAGTGGTGGTGATCCGGGTCAGCCACAGACCAGTGATCACCAGGCACAGTGATCAGGCAGGTTAAGACCGAGCTGTGAAGTTGGTCTGTGGGTCACGGTCAGGAAGCCTGGGCACAGGGATTCCAACACCACAGGCAAGCACCCAGCCACCACTGACCTGGAATCAGCGCTGGGGCCAAGTGGTGGAGGGTCTGTGGGTGGAGATGAGGCTTCTCATAAATCCTTCTCACACCACCCTTTCTGCCAGCTTAGATGTCTTTGCAGCAGTGGAATCCAGGGTGATATGGCCATGCCATATCAGAGCTGACCTTGTACACATGCAGCAAAACCTCTGGGGAGGCAGGGGAAGGACGCAGTGTTGGGTGTGCACAGAGCCCTGATACTTGCTATCCAGACAGACTATAGTCTAGTGTGTTTTTTCTGGGAAACGTATATATATATTTATATGTCATATATATCACATATATATGAAGCTTCCAAAGAGCATCTTCCTCTTTTTGTAGCTTGCTGGGCCTTTCCAAAAGCTCAGCCTTCTTAAGCTCTTTGCAGACTTCTCTATGAGATAGTTGCTGGATGCTGGAACAGTCCAGAAGCCAGGACTTAATAAATGAAAGGACCATTAAAGGGACCTTGGGACCCCTGCCTGTCCTGGTCAAATGGTCCCATCAGCTTTGACAAATGAAGTTCTTCAGTGCTTAGTTCATGTGGAGCAGGTGCACAGAACAGGGAGGCAATGTAACGTTACATCAACATAACACTACAAAGCTCTGAAAACTCTTCTCGCTTGATTTTCAGAAGGCTGGCATTGACACAAAACTTGACACTCAAAGACAGTTCGCAGAGCAGTGCTGCAAAGCCTACTGTTTCCTGCTTCTTCAGGACCCACCAGTTAAAGCTGTGTGGAATCTACATGAAATGCAATGTTTAGAGCATGTGGACAAGAAAGACAGCGACCACTGGGAAAAACCAGCATTTCTGTGGCCCATAATGAAATGCGGGGAACAACTCATTGTGAAAGGTGTAGTCTGGGATGAAAAATAGCATGATTTCAGAGTCAAGCTACTCATATGGCCACAAGAAGATGAAACAGCTGCTGCGCAATATGCTGCTTTCTTTCTGCCACGAATGGCCTGCTTTTCAGAGCTAGCAAGTTAGATCTTCCTGTTTACACCTAATGTAAATCACTATTTACAAACATGTATTAAAAATTGAAGATATTTGCCTCAGCAGCATGCGTACACTTTATGTAACATTTGTTCTTTGCTGTCTCTAAACAGCACTTGTGTGGAAAGAGAATCTGTTTCTCCAGCCTACCTTACCTGCTCTTCACAAATACAACATTGTCACATAACAGTGGGGATTTCAGCCACCACATGGAGGCACTTGCCTTCTCCTCACCAACAGCACGGAGTAGGACCAACGCTTTGCAGGGCCCCTAACTGGGAGGGCATCACTGCCCTCCCCTGCATCTATAGTGGGTACACAGACTGCAGGCTCTTGCTTTCTGTTAATGAATAAGCAGCGAGGATGAAGATGGCCTGTTGGGAAACACAAATCCTTCTTGGGTAAACATGTACTTAGCTAAGTAAGAGAACAAGGAACTAAAAGACAAAGGCTGACAGACTCTCAGAAGACAGCTGTGCATAGATATGTGTACCGAGATGCAGACAGCGAGGCGCACTCTTCTATGCCAAAAGGCCACCTGTGTCCACACAAATGCCACCTCCCTGTTAGTACTCATCTGCTTTCTCACATCTGTAGAATTTACTGCTCCATAGCCCTTCAGCTCTTGATCAAAGTGAGGCAAATGCATGTTTATGTGCTTGTGTGACAAACTATTCATAGTGAATCTTGAGATTTGCCAAATAAAAAAGACTGGAAATCCTGTTGTGTGCCTGCTAAATCCTTTCTTCCAGTTTTGCTTTCTAGCCCAGCAGTGTCTTTGGTTGTACAAACTCCCTGGCATTTTCTTGAGGGCCCTCAGGAAGGCAGGCAAATTTCTGTGCACCTCTCTGCAAGCAAATTGCTCTTGTTGCGGCAAACTGGCAGATAAAACTTTCTAAGACTCAATTTAAAGTTTTAGAAAGCAGGCATTCTTTATCGCGGCGCTGGGTGCAAAGGGCATAGCTCCTCATATTGTGCACACTGAAGGCTGTTGTCAACGCTAATTTATACATAACAGGTATACATCTTCTGTGTAATTCCAAGAAAACATTATCATATTCATTGCATTTCTGATGATTCATTTACATATTATAATAAGCTTTTGGGCATGCGTAGTTGTGCCTTCTGGTGGTCCTCATTTTGAGTGAGGGTCATTTCTTCCTCAATCTTCATCTTCTTCATCTGTCTTTTGGCTCACTTTTCATGTTGGCAAAATATTCTAACTGCTTAATTGATCATTAAAATTAATGATCTTCCTGCTACCATCTGTTTGTCAGACAATGTCCAAATTTTTGCATCCCTGTCTTAAGTCACCATGTTCTCAAGGCCACATACATCCTTTCTTATCTTACTAAATCCTTGGAAAGATTTGGGATGGTTACTAAAATAGCTACATTTCTTCTCTAAAAGAACATTCTCTACAGTTTAACCATTTATGGATTACATAAAGTCTGCTTCAGGTATGACTCTTGGGAATCCACTATTCTGTGAGCATGTTGTAGGATGCTGACAACATGAGCTAGGATTGAGGTATGTGCAAGAAAACTGGCTTTTAGAAAACCAGAGTATTCTAAGAAATTGACTGTAAAAAACCTTTACTGGAAATATTTATTGTGGAATAGAGGAGATGAATAGAAATTATACATGCACCATATTTCCTACAAATTTCCCGAAAAGAAAGAACTTCTCATGGATAGTCCTTTTCTTGGAGTTTTCTTAACAACTTTTTTTTTTTTTTTGCTGGCTTTAGGCTAAAACACTCAAGTTAAAAAGCTTTATATTTCAAAGGCTGGTATAAAGCCTTCAGAAGGCCACAAGCACAGCTGCATCTTTTCCAGCAGGCTTCACACACACTTCCTAATCTCTCTAAACAGCAGGAGCAGACTTTTTGCTCCATCTGTACAGCACCTAGCAGAATCCAGCAGACTTGGGCTCTGAGGTACTGCTGAAACATCTTTTCCCTGTTGCGTATCGCTCAGCTGATCTCAAAGGAGCAACACTTTCCCCCTGCCTGCAAAGGGTGTCATTTGGCCTAAGGTGCAGCAGCCCCGAAACAGTGAATGGGCTGTCTCTTTCCTGCACAGCTACAGGATTTGTAACTGCTCTCAACAGACCAGGTACTTCATCCACTAGTAACAAAGGTCCACTGATTGCCACGAAGTGTCTCTGTACGTGAAATTTCCCTCTTACCAGACTCTCCTGGTGCAAAGGACAACATCTAGCCCATGATTCAGCACAACCTCTTTTCCCATTTCCTGATGTTTGAGGGTGAGATTTCACCTGGGCTGAACACACGCTGGTGTGGTGAGTTAGGCCACACGTTTTGTGTAGGTTGCATTCCTTAAACCACTCCTACCAGCAAAGCAAGATGTGGGACTTAAGGGTCAAATGTTCCAGATAAGTCTAAGCACTTCGGAGCACTTCCCCTCAGAGGGAGAAAGCCTGGCCCCAGGCAGAGTCATCACCCCAACTAGCCAGCACTTCGGTAGTTTTCCAGATCTTTCAACAACACATAATTAGTACTTAGATTATGTCAGTAACTTCTCTTTAGAAGGTTTTTCACTTTTGAAAGTGATGAACAGACTCTAGTTAAATGCATGGAGACATATCCCAAGTGCTTATTTTCCAGAAAGGTACCTCAGAAGGCAAAAAGCAGGTATTTCAGCAAAATATTTCCTTAGAAATTTGTTATTCCTCATGACAAACTCCTGTGAGAATTAAGATCATTCAAATACCAACATGGGTAATTTTCAAGGAATGACTGGGCTATTGACCTGAGGAGCAATGTTGAGGTCTTTCACAGCTGAAATGTTTCAAGCAGTTTAATTTTCTACAAGGATTTGTCTCAGGATACTAAAACCAAATGCTCACCCCACAACATGTGATAACAGACCGGAAACTAGACAGGCATTTACACATGAAATGGATTAAGCCTTTTCTCATTCAAATAATTCTACATCAAGAGTTTCTAGAGGACATAAAAACTTTTTCCTTTTCTGTCCTGTCCACATCCACAGTCAGAAACATGGTGGCATACTTTGTTTTTCTTTGCTGCATCCTTTTCAGAAACCAGTGAAATAGCCCTGAAGTGTGACAAGAAGTCAGTGAGAGGTGTCAGAAGACTGGAAGGCTGTTCACCCATGAGCAAAAAACTATCATCTCTTTTCTTCTCCCCTTTGCCTCCCCCACCCAAATGCACACAAACCAAATGATCAAACCAATAAACTGGGTGAAAAATGCATAGTACCTCAGCTCTCGTTATTTGCTCTTTTAAAGAGCTAGATGAGCATACCATTGATGAACGTATTCTATTTTATATTAGGGTTAGCTGTGCTTCAGAGCAGATCTTTGTGATATTACTTATTTGACAAATTTAACTGGAATTTGACAAGTCACGTTTTTATCAAGCACCATTTATCTAGCTAGAATTGAAGAATGCAGAAAATATGCTAAAGATATATGCAAAACTGGTGCAATTCAAATTCCGCATGCATGGAAACCACTACACCACAAGCTTTTACTCCTGAATGATTCCTTGGTTTAAGATGTCCTCAACAAACACTGGCAAAGCAGAGGCAACTGTTGTTCAGGAAGTGAAGAAGACTAAAACTCCTCGCTGGTTTGGATTACATTCTTTACCATATACTCTGAGGACAGCTATGTGGGGTGAGAACCAATTTTCCTAAATATTTCTAACATCCTAAATGACGTATTGCTTAATTCCTATTGCTTGCTTACACTTCTGTTGTGAATCAAGACTGTGCTTTCAAGCCTGGAGTATGTCAGTCATGCAGCCCATGTCAGTCACAGAGTTTAATCAAAATATCAAAAATATCAAAAATTACCAAAAATAGACATTGAGCAAGCAAATACCAAACAAAAGAAGAAAGAGATGTCTGATTGGCAACAGAGCTCCTTGTACTTATCTAGAGGCAGGCAGCTTGTGTAGTTAGTGTACCTGAGCATGTCTCTCTCTATTCTGGGAATTGATGGAAGATTGGTGAGATGTTTCCCACTTGGTGAGTGGCTGCTGCTGGCATTGCCAGTGGATGCTGGCATCTGGAAACAACTAAGAGGGCACAGACACTGCTCAAAGAGCCATACAATTACAGCAAAGGATCTACCATAAAGTGGGAAAAGTCCTATCTATGAACTAGATTGCAGAATAAATATTCACCAAAAAAAAAAATAAAAAAATTAAATGCTATGGTTTAAACAACACAAAAGCAATAACCAACAGGCTATCTGGAACAAATATGATCTTTTCCCAGCTTCTGAAAAAAGAAATGTGTGGTGGGTATCTGTGTTATGGGTGGTATCTCCATGCAGAAATTCCTCTTCTCAGACAAACCAGTACAATCAAGTTTCAGGATACAGCCTTTTACATCTGTCCTAACTGGGGAGCACCTTACCTTCTCAGTTCTTCAATTTGCCAAGCTCCTTTGGGAACGTTTCCTAACATTCCTGCAGCTCATCCACAAAGAGTGGCTAAAAACAAAATTGTATTCAGCTCAAGAAGAGCGAAGTCTGAACATTACTAAAAAATTCAAAAGGGTTGCTTGTTGCAGAAATGCCAACTGAAATTGAAAGTAAAAGAACAGCACTAAAAAGCAAAACTAGCTTTCCTTTGAATAGGTACAGTAAGTAACACACCACATAATTTTGAAAAATATAAGCTTAATCAGTAAGAAAGCTCAGCATTTTAAAATACTTAGTGAGAGGCTCACAGTGGCAATACCAGTGTTTGATGCCAGGATAAACACATTAAGGCAACCAGCTGCGAGCTGAGGCTTAGGAGGAGGCGAGCGTGTGCCTCCTCTGGCCAGGCAGGACGGGCAAATGCCCCGGCCACCAACACCCAGGCTCCGAGAGCTGGCCTTTCCCACTGCAACACCCACGTCTAACCTGGACAAAAAGCAACAGCACCACAACAAGTCTTGTTCTGTTCTGCGTTACGTCCAACGCAAATAACTGAAGTGCTCTGGTGAAGAAATTAGAGGAGAAGGTGACCAGCCCTGCGTGTTTGCTAATAGCTTTGGGTTTTTTTTACCATAATAAGAATATCCTGATGTTTCTGCAAATGTTTGTTTTAGTCCGAGCTAAATCTCAAATTTGGTCCTTTCTCTTTTTCCACTCTTATTTCTTAAAATGACAATTGTTCCTGCTCGGAAACATCTGTGTTAATAAATAATTAACAGAGTAACAAAGATCTCAGTTTATAGATATAAAGAAGAACCAGAATTCAAACAGAACTCACATTAACCGGCATTCCTGGTATAACTTCCAAAAATGTTAATGCCTCTATATCTTCAATCTGAACAAAAAAAAGAATATATAATAAGTAAGTCAGGAGATTGTTATTGTAATTACTAGGATTCTACTTCAGTGTACAAAACCTGACATAGAAAAATTATCCCTGCAGCAGCTAATTCTCCTTTGAGTTTAATTACAAAATTGTTTAATAATTTTCATACAAAATGTTTCTGTGCCAAGGTAATGATTATGGTGATGGCATTAATGCAATGACGGGGGAGCATACTGCCTGCATATTAATTTTTTAATAGTTTTGTTATAATTAATGGAGAAGAATTAAGGTTTCTAACAGCTTAGATTGTTAGGAGCTTTTCTAACTCATCATTGGCTTCTGACACACCGGGCATGTGGATTCCTTTGAAGAGCAAGGAAAAACATCTTTACACTGCAGTTGGTCATCGTGATGAACAGATTTTATCTGGACTCAGTAATGATGTTGTCTTGCTCCACAGCAACTTATCCGATATCTTCTCTGGCCATATCATTCTGCTTTTAGCTGCTTCATGATGTGCCTATGTCTGACTCAAGGTGCTGTGCCACGTAGTACCCCAAGGTTAATATGACATCCTTCATATAATTTCCTAATTAATATTTTAAAAAGGAAATTGGTGTGAGACAGGGTAATGGTCTCCTCTGTTCTGACTCCTGTGCCCTGGGTCTCAGCTGACAAGGGAGGCGAGTTCAAGGAATCTGCCTCTGAAAGTTTCCCAGCACATTTGGACAAGGATCAACCGTAAAGTTTGTCACACATCATCCACCCCAACACCTCAGTTTCACCAAGTATCTTGACAGCTGCAGAAAGGCCATACAAAAAGGGCATAAACTTATTCTTCTGTGCCCTAATTTGATAGCGACGCAGTCATGTGCCATCCTTGATCCGGGGGGGAAGGGGAAGTAGTCCAATTCGGTCTCCAATTGAGTTGGCGGTCATGATCTCCCACTGCCACCTTTACCTTTCCCCCAGTTACTGCAAATTTTTTTATGACTTATGCAGCAGCTGTCTGGTTTTCAGCCAGTTTTGGTGCCTCCTGGGTGGGATGTTCCTTATTATCACCCTACTGTTCTTCTTCAAGGGTATATTAATTAGCCAGGCATTTATTGTTTATACTAAGTGCTTGGTTTCACAGGGGCTTGTGACTTTTTCACAGCGCGTTATTCTTACCTAGTGAGCGATTCTACCTTCTAAAATATATTTTACCTTTTTAAAAGTACCTTCTACCTTCTTAAAGTATATCACTTCCACTTTGCAGTCATTACCCCATGTCCTATCATTACATGCCCTTGTAAAAAGCCCCTCTCCAGCTTTCCTGTAGGCCCCCTTTAGGAACTGGAAGGCCATTATAAGGTCTCCCTGGAGCCTTCTCTTCTCCAGGCTGAACAACTCCAACTCTCTCAGCCTGTCCTCAGAGGAGAGGTGCTCCAGCCCTCTGATCATCTTCATGGCCCTCCTCTGGACCTTTTCCAACAGGTCCATGCCCTTCTTGTGCTGAGGACTCCAAAGCTGGATGCAGTACTCCAGATGGGGTCTCAGAGCCCAAGAGCTTCCTCCTAGGACCTTCCCCATGGATCTCACAGGGTCACTGCAGCTCAGGGTGTCATGGCAGGGAGACGGCAGGAAGCAAAGGGTGATGGCACCGAGGGGAACCACACGGGTGATCCTCCTGACAGCTGCTGGGGAGGGCTGGAGCTGCTGGCAGAAGTAAAACTCTGTGTTTTGGCGATGTATCTTCCAAGGACAGGAGGAAACCCTGCCCTGCAGAGCCCTGGGGGGACACTGTGCTGTAAAGGGAGACCAGCAGCACCTGGGCCTGTGGTGAAACCAAGAGCCACTGCCCTGCAGACACAGGTCCAGTCGGAGCGGGAGGCCACACGGGAAAAGCACTGGAGAGGTGGCTCTCCCCTTTCACAGATCTTTTTTTTTTTTTTTTTTACCAATTTTAAATGGCATAATTCCTCCCACAAAAGCATGAAAAAGGAACCACATCCTGCAGGCACATGGAACTTTAGGAGGGTTTTGATCTGTTTCTAAGCCTCGCAAAGACCCTTAGGCCAGCTAAGACATTATGCAGGAAGTGGACGGAGCAGGTAAGGTGGGTGGGAAATTAGTTTTGGGGTTTTTTTTAAAGGGGATCTCATCAATCCTTATAAATAGCTAAAGGGTGGGCATCAAGAGGACGGAGCCAGACTCTTTTCCGTGGTGGCCAGCAATAGGATGAGGGGTGACGGGCACAAACTGCAACACAGAAAATTCCAGCTCTACGTGAGGTAAAACTCGTTTACCCTGAGGGTGTCAGAGGCTGCCCAGAGGCTTGTGAAGGCTCCTTCTCTGGAGGTATTCAAAACCCGCCCGGACGCCACCCTGTGCGGCCTGCTGTAGGCGAACCTGCTTCGGCGGGGCAACGATCTCCTCAGGCCTCTTCCAGCCCTGCCCTTCTGAGTGACTAGCTCCAGCCTGTGGACTGGACGTCCGTTACGACGTCACAACCCGGCGCGGGGCAGCACAGCCCCGAGAGCGGGAAGCAGCGCTCCGCCCCTACCAGGGCCGGCCCAGGCGGCGCCGACGGACTGCGGTCCCCGTCGCTCTGTTCTATCCTTGGGACGCCGGAAACTAAGGGTCGGGCAGATCACGGCACCCGGGCATCCCGCGAAGTAGGCGGGGCACCTGGGGGCGACCTGTACCCGCGCAAAAATTCCTCTCACATTGGCAGTGAGGACCCGGGCGTCACCCCGGGTCGTTATTTTCCTTACTCATAAGTTTAAGGCATAAAGGAGAAAGTTTCCCGCCGTTGGGACAACCCTGTGCGTTATTTCTCAGTGTCAGGGTGAGCGTCTCTCCCTCGGGCTGCTCCGCGTGCACACGTTAACTGTCTGTTTTCCTCACCGTTCTGCCCGGGCTCTTTCCGCATAACCGCCGCCGCGGGCCGAACCGGGCCGAGAAGTGCCGGGGGTTTTATGTAAATGAGGTGGCCCGGGCACCGCTTGGGGTTGTGGGACGTCTGCTCCGCTCCGCCCCCGCGAGACGCACTCGGGCGGGGCCGGGGGCGGGGCCTGCCCGACTCTCCGAGGCGGGGCGAGGAGCGGAAGCGGTATGATGTCATCTCCGGGTCTCGCTGGCTGCGTCTTGTCGTTGGGCCCCGCGACAAGATGGCGGACATCTCTCTGGACGAGCTTATACGGAAACGCGGTGTGACGGTGAAAGGGAGGTAAGCGGCCAAGGAGAGCTGCAACCCGGGCCTGGCGGCCTCCGGTGGCTCCTCTGTTCTTCCTTCTGATGGTTCCGCTCCGGAGGCGGTGAGGCGCAACCTGCCTCAGCGCGGCCCGGCCCAGCCCTGTTCCCCGCTTTCGCCTCCCCATTGGCTTAGGCCTTGCTCTGCGGGACCGTGCTGCTGATGCAGATTGGTGCTGGTGGCTGTCGCTCAGGGGTGGGGCGGGGGTCTGTCCCTCCACTTCTCCCTCCTTTCCTCCCCTCACCCCCCCACTCTCCCCAGTGCCTGGTGCTGCCCGGTGGGCTTTTGCCCTGGCAGGGCCGGCCCACCCATAGCCTCTCCCCCTGCTCTTCTCGGTTTTCCCGAGATTCCTGGCATAGCCCATCGCGCATCACCAGTGCCTCTGTCCTGCTTCTCCTTGTCGATTAACCCAGTGGTGCTCCCTAAACCGCGATCAGCAGGGCCTCGGCGCTCCCCACCCCCGAGCCCACCCTCGGTATCTGGGAAGCCCAGGAGCTGCTGTTGGGCTGCAGCTCTCTGTCAGACAGTACCCTGGGGGTACCCGGTCGCCCCGCGTCTCCCAGGAGAGGCGCGTTGATGGGCGGCACGGTGCATTGTGGGATAACCGTGGGAGGTGTAGTTGTGCCACGGGGAGCCGTAACTGTAGCGAAGCTGATGGGGATCCGCGCAGGCGAGGCTTCGGGCTGCAGTGGCTTCATCGACGTTGCTGCCTGGCCCTTGGAAACTGTAGTCTCTGTAGCATAGTGAACGATACCCTGAGAGATTGTTTGAAACGCTTATGCGGATGTGAAGTGTGTTACATATTAGCTACAAGATTAGACTCTTTCTTTGTACGGCAGATGTCTCCAGTGTAGGCTGGGCCATTTACTCTAGTGCAGCTGCTGGCAGTTCTTAGATGGCTTCTCCTTTGGTAGCTTTTTATCTTTCCTTTTGCTATAGTCTCTTGATGCTGTCCATGGATGTCTCCCCATCTGTGTTATAGCTAATTGTATTCCCTTTTTTGTCGATTTGTTTATTTTTTAATTCAATGATAATTGGGGAATCTTAGGTTTTAACTCTGAAAGTCTACACTTGCATGTCCAGAGTCGTATTTTGAAAGTTATCTGCTAACGTATATATGCAAAACATTCAAACATATTTAAATCCTAGTCTAGACAAGGCCTTGGCTTTGCACTTTCATTCATGTTATTCTGCATATTTGGAACAGTGTTATGCTGTTTAGTATGCCAAGCACCTCCTTTCTCCTTTTTCAAATCCCTTCTTAACCCTCACTTCTTCCAGGAATTCTTCCTGCTTTTATTTGCTGAACAATAATCCTTCTGCAGCACTGTAAGAATTTTTGTGCCTTGCATTTCTCTTGTTTGTCACGTTTAGCGCACTTTATAAGATTTCTGAGTTAGCTAACTTGACTTTATGAAGACTGGATAAACTGAATAAACTTAAATTATTATATCCATGCTGTTCAGTAGTCTAGATGAAATAGCAGAAAAATCTTCACCTATAAAATGTACTAATCCACAAAATATTGAAACCAGAACATGGAATTCTGGAAAGTAAATTACATGTTTGAGACTTCTATTTCAGATGCTCTGGCACAAAATGCCAAAACGGTTAATACTGTTATAAGGTAAGCAATTCTCTACAGCAGGGAGTTGCTTATTTGGATAAACACAAGTCTTCAGAGACAGTGTAATCTTCAGTACAGTGTTTCCTAACCAGTTTCATTAGTCCATGTCATCAACAGTTTTAGCTAATTCTGGCTTAAGTGCTGATACAAATGTTTGTGGTTTTACTTTGACCTCTCTTATGCTCATCAAAAAGAGACACTCATTGAGCCCTTGTGCAGCACCTTTCAACATAGCTAAATTAGTGCTTTTTAAAATTGCAGGGGGAGTCTTGTTTTGTGGCTACTGCTTTATGGGTACTGTTAGTCCTCTGTATTATTCTGGATATATTTTAATAAATGGTCTTAATAATACTCATGTTTCTTCTAGCTAGTGTGCTTTGGCTGTATGAGAGAGCAGCCATAAGATTCTTAGTTTGGTAACAAAATGTTACAAACTAAAATGTTACCCAGTCCTAGCTCTTCAGTTCTCTGGACACAAGAATGAAAGAGACAGAAGTGGAAGTTCGGTCTTTCATCTCTTTCTATAGAGCTCTCCACTGAAAGTATATGCCTGTAAATCATGTTAAGATTGTGGGTTTAGATCAGGAAACACTGATATAAGGCTGTAGGAAGAATTGCATTGTCGTTTAAATGTGTGATGTTAGCCTTTTGAGTATTCCAACAAATTATAGATACCTACTTTTAGACTTTATAATACTGGATAGTACATCACAGAAACCAGATGAACACTGTAACTCTCTAGCTTATTCTGAATTTTAAAAGGCAACAGCAAGAATATTTTTTTTAGTACCTTAACTTTAAAATTTCTCTTACCACTTTGTCATCTTAAAAAAAACCAACAAAACAACAAACACCAACCAGCAACAAACCCAATGGAAGAAAAGAAAACCTTAAATTATATTTAAAGGAGGAACTGTATTAAAAGATTAGATGAGCTGTTTCCTTTTAGGGGAGACTTTGAAAAAGTGAATCAGGCTTGTAGCAATAAGCTAGTTTCAGCATTCACTACATAATGGGCTGCTTCTTAGTAATACTTTTTTACAAGTACAAATGCTGTCATTTCTGTGGGCTGTTATCTTTCTGTGCTCAGTATTGTGATGTTGATGTGCTTGAAAAATAAAGGCCATTGAGTGCAATTCGGTTAGTAGATTAAAGAAGGGACCGGCGAAGTAAGTTGGCTGTTAAGTTGTGGCTTTGAACTGAGATTGGTACTGGTGCTTGTACATCCTACAATCCAAGCCTCTACACTCCCACAATTCTGAACTTGCTGCCCAGAATTCTTAGAATCACATCTAGTTCCATGTTTCCTTTGTATCAGGACATATTATTGTATTACAAAAGATGCTTTAGGTAGACCTGGTTAGTCCTAAAGCTAGAAAGTCTGATTGTGTTCCTCTTTGTCTTCAAAGGTTTTCCCAAAGTACCTAAGTTGTTGATGAATTTTGTTTAAATGTAGTATGGACTTAGCACAGCTGAAGTCAGACCCTTTACTTAAATTTGTAAATATGAGCTTAAGGGTGGATTTTGGAAATTGATTCCTTAGCTGTTTATGTAGAGAGTAAAATCTAGCGTAAGACAGCTTAGGAGCTCTGCTGTTGTATTTGGACATCTAACCTGGGTGGATTTCTGTGCAGCAATAATGAGCTTTTGTTTGCAGCAACACAAATACTTTTATTGATACTGTATCACATCTTAGAATGTCTGAAACTTTCTTTTCCCCCCCCCTAGGCTTAACACAAGGCCAGTGTTTGGAGGTGTAAGATCTCGCATTGGGGTCCATCAAAATATTCTAAACAGATCATCACCAGCTGTCGGCTTCCAGCGGACATTTGATGCTCGACAGAAGATTGGACTCACGGATGCCCGACACAAACTGGGGGTTAAAGATGCTCGTGAAAAACTCGTTCAAAAGGACGCTCGGTTCAAAATCAAAGGGAAGGTGCAAGATGCTCGAGAGATGTTGAATTCCCGTAAACAGCAAAATGTTGCTGCTGAAAAGGTGACCAAAGTGGTGGATGCCAGAGAGAAGATCAGCTTAAAAAGGAGTGCTCCAGCTACTATCAGCCCAACTATGGGAACAGTAAATCCAGCCGTGAAAATCACCAAAACTATCCAAGTAGGTCGAGCAAGTCACCTCTGAGCCCCTCAGTTATTCTACAGCAGTCCAGTAGAAATGATAATAGATGAATGTCTTCAAAAGTTTACAATGGAAGTGACGGCCACGCAGTTCAGTCCAGCCTGTAGGGCGGGATTCAGAGCCTTTTGGGTGTCCTTCTGGCTGCTTGGGGCTTCTTGTAGAATCCCAGCTTTCATTTTAATTTGAATTTTGGGTCCAATAAAGACTAAAGCAGCACTCCTGTCAGCATTAAAGTAGTTGTTTTGAATGGTTGAGTAGTCTCTTTCCCAAAGAAAGTCCCGTTCCAAAGAAAATTTATGGATTTTTTTTTTTATTCTTATACTATGCCTCTTTGCAAGTCTGATGTGGATTGTCCTGATAGCTGTATATTCTAAACTATTATCTCACTATGAGGATAAACCAGTTATGTTTGTGTCCAAGATGATCTAAAATTCAATGAGCCCTTCTACAATTCCTCTATTTCTACTTGTCTAGCTTTCAGGAAAGCCCTGGCTTCCAGGGAGTTGCCTTGATTACACAATTCGTTAGTGCTGAGGCTCAAGGTTTATTTCAATTGCAGTATAATCAGTTGATCACCCTAACCTGGTCATTTCCTTTGACAGTTTTCTAATTTCGCTTTCCGGTGTGCCCAGTACCTTGATTCTTAGTAGACTTGTCTAAGAAACAGCTACTATTAAACTATAACTGTGTTAGGTATAGTGGGAAGAATGATCAGAGAAGTTTCCAGATTGTCTGGGTTGTTGTTTGAGGAGTGGTATTGTTCCTCATCTTTACAAGCAGATAACTGAAGTTCCTAGCCTACCTCTTTCGTTTTCCTCCTCCCAAAGATCAAGTGTGCTTACATATACCCAGAAAATCTCTTATTCTCATCAGTTTGAAAGCATAGATGAGTCTGCTTTTGGTTCAGCTGGGGTTTTTGCTCAAGAGCATCAAGCATATTTCTTCTTTAAATTAGCCTAGGAAATTTCCTATTACTTGGCAGGTTTCCTGCCAGTCTGACCTAAGAAAGAGAAAGGACCCTTGTGGCAGTAAGAAGGGCTAATCGCAGAGCAATAGAGCAGTCTGTTCAGTAGTCTTTAATTAGCAGGGTAATTAGCACTCATGCTGTCCTTCTAAGCCAAATCACCACCATCAGCCATTAGGAATTGAACATTTTCTACAAAGTTTGTAGGAGTTAAAATAGTTTCCAGAGACTTAGTACAGCGGCAATTTGCTCTGACCTGATTTTTTTTTTTCCAGTATGACTTGGTTTGACCTATAGTACTTTCTGTTTGTTAGACAACATAGTGCAAGGAAAAATATTGTAGAATATAACGGTGATTAAGACTGTAGGCAAAACTGTGCACATGAGCAATTATCTAACCATTTTTTAAAAATCTGTACCAAAATTCCAAATTGGCCATGGTCCTCCTCTCTTCCCAAATGCGGGAGCAGAATCAAACTAAAGGTTCTTGATCCAAGATGCAGCACGTATCTCCAGTGTCTGGTACTGTGGTCTTGTTTCTTATAATGGAAGAGAAAAAAAAGTCTTTGAAACCTAAAGAATTTCCATAGCTCTGCTGGTGTTTCCGTAGGACAGGTAACCTTGTATCTGAATTGATAAGCAAATTGAAACGTGAGGGTGCTGTGGTGTAAGTTACAGTCTGGAGGGAATGCAAATCTGAAGATTTTACTGCGTGTGTGGATTATTTTTATAAGAGGACGCATTCTTTTGTGTAATGGACAGCTTCTAGCTTTCTCGAAAACCAAAAGGGCATATTTGATGGAGTTGCTGCTTGATTTCAGTTGTTGATTAGCACAGCTACGTTCCTTGATGACTGCTGCTGTGGTTTCCCCGTTTTACAGGATAACAGTGCCGAAAGGTCAGCTACACTACCTACCCCGTGCACCACTTATTCCACTGCACCTAATTTCAGCTTTTTTGTGAAGGGACAGTGTATATTTCTGCTTTGAAATGGAACTGAACTAAATTGTGATGTGACCCATTTCCCTCAAACTTGACAAGCTGGGAATCTGGTTCCCTGTAACATGAAAGAAGAGGGGCTTACTGGCTGATTTACCCTGTTCATGGTTTCATACTGGCAGAAATGTAGTTAGTCAGTGCTGGCAGGGCTGGAGTTAAGTACCCTTCCCACTAATCTTGGACTAAAACTTGAGTAATTTGAATCGGTTTCTCTGCGTGGCCTTAAGTTTTAATTTCTTTGCTTAATTGAGGCTATCTCATATGTAACATATTGCAGGAAACACAGATGTTCTTTCATAACATATTGTGATATGTTTCAAGAGGAGGAGAACAAGTTTCATTTAAGCGGTCTCAGTGTATCAGCAGCTCCAGTCTTCTGAAATGGGAATCTGGTGGACTAGCATTTAATGCTTTGGTTCCTTCCCTCTAATTGTAGCAGAAGGCTCCTATTCCTGGACACTCTCATCCCGCGGGAATGAGGATCAATGTCGTGAACAACCACACACATAAACAGGTGGGTGCCCGCTCTGTGTTCTTTGTTACCTTTAGGGGGAAGAGGAGGGTGTCAATAAAGATTGGCAGGTGCAAAGAAAACTCCAAGTAGGAAAGAAAAGAGGAGTGTTTGGAAGGTCTCCAGCAGCTTAGCTCCCTGTTCTCATGTGGTTGAGTTACTTTCATGGTAATTAAGGTTTTAATTTAGACTAATTGATCTTGATTCCTTGTATGTTACATGAATGTGATAGGCATTCTCAGTTTTTATCTGTCTGCGTTAATGTTTTTTTTCTAGAGACTGTGACCTTTAGCTCTGATGTCTTTCTGTAAATTTCTCAGTGACACCACATCAGATCAAGTTGTTGGTTGTTTTGATTCGCCATCCTGCCAGCCTCTTCAGAGAATGGATATGATTGTACATGGTCAAATGTTCTACAGTGAGGTGGGAGAGGGTATAACCTTCCTGTGAAATCCCAGCTGGGGGTCCCTGCTGGGAACCTGGTAGTGAATGTTAACCGGTATTCCGATGTACTATCAAAGTTGCCGTATCCCTTATCAAGCAGACTTTGAGGAAAAACCTAAAATTGTGCTTTCTCAATTTTAAAGACCTTCGTCACAGCCCCCAGCCATTCAGCCATCTTATCACCTTGGGTGCTTTCAGAGAGGAATTACACGTTTTTATTACTTTATTTTGTGTGTGTATACATAAAGTATTACATGAAATATTAGAAAACTGACATTCACAATATCATTTCCTGTTTTGTTTTTTTTTTTTTTGCCTCGCTTATGGTAACTTTAAGTATTTGTGTATGTTACCTCTACGTTGACCTGCTGCCCTCGCCTATCCCAGATGACATCACTTAAGGAAGTGTCTTCATTATTCTGACCTCATCACTATAAGACTGGAATCCATTTCATTTGTCTCAAACTCAAGTCCATCGTCCTGATGGCTAGCATTTTTCCCAGTTCTTTTCTTCTCTGCACAGTTCTCCTGTTCTACTATTCCTTTTGTGTTTCTTCCTTCATGGCTTTTCTGTGACTGGAACAACTTTCCTGTTTCTAGACCAGAATCTTGTTGACTATGAGAACCTACTTATTTTTCAAGCTCTTGTTGCTATTCCCTCTGTTTTTCTTTGCCTTTCTACTGAATTCACGGGAAGCTGCTCTGAGTTGTGATTTATGTTCTGGGCAGTGCTGTATGTGTATAGGCTTTTTCTTAATGTTATTTAGAGACTATGAGAAAATATTTGTGTAGGAGTTCGCCTCAGTATTTTAAGGTAGGACTATGAGTGTTAAGTTGAACTAGGAAATTAATTATTCATTCAGTAAACCTCCTAGTGCAGTGTTTTCTAGTGCCAGACGAGTATGTGCTGTGCTAAGGAAAGCAGGCTATTCAGAAGGAATGTTTGGATCGGATGTATTTGGAAGGCATCTGCTTTTTTTAATTTTTTTTTTTTTAATTATCATATGCACAGGCTTCAATTTTAAAGGTAGCAGAGTGCTAAAAAGTATAACAATGAGGTTTTATTCCATTAATGTGGTTTCATCAGCCCTGATGAGGTCTAGGGATTAGAGAAATCTGTATGTTGTTTCAGTACGCCTGGGGAAACAGCTTTACTGTGGCATTTCTGGAAAAGAAGTTTGATGGTTTATACACACGTGTTTTGAAATGGATTTGCATATCTTCAGCTTTGTGTCCCCAGGCTGCAAGGACCAGGAGTAAAGTCCAATGTAGTCATGTTCCATTACCTGAAGGAGGCTGAAGGCAGGGGAAGACTACTTATTTTAGTTTGGAAGTTACGTCTAGATTAAATTCACCTGCTTGTAAACTATCACCTTGCTTCTCTTCAGGGTCTGTATGACGTGGAAGATGATGATGAGAGTGTCTCTCCCCTTACTAGCAAACAGATGAAAATCACCACCACAAACAGTTTCCTGCACAACGCGGTAAGGGATTATCTGAACAGTCCCCACCACGCCATGCTCACATTGGGTGGACACACAGGCTGCGGCTTTACAGGGCTTATGTTCTTTTAAAGTATGTAAACGATGCTTTCTCCTGAAATGTTTGCTCTTCACCCTACCCTTCCCTTTGTGCCAATGCTTCTAGTGTTCTTTTGGGGACAGTCCCTTTTAGGCTAACTGTGGTTTTATAGGCCTTTTTGCTGGCAGAATGTGTGCTTTCTCCCTTGCTGGCAGGTTGCTGCATGTTAGCTCTTGACTTTCTTCTTAGGCAAGTGCTTTGAACCTATCTCGTTATTGTTTGAGCAGGGGAGCAAGGGAAGCTTTCTGCTGCTTCTAGAGGCTGGACATCAAAGCAGGAACTGTCTTGTCGTGCAAAATCTTAGCTGGCAGCTTGTTGGGGAATACTGATGCTCTGGAGAAGATGAAATTTCCACACAGACAAATGTGAGGTCCTGCTTTTGGGATGGGATAACCTTCTGCGTCTTAAGAACTGACTGGCTAGAAAGTGGCTTTGTAGGAAAGACCGGGGGGGTCCTGCTGGGTGATGTGCTAAGAATGAGTTAGCAGTGCATCCTTGCAACAATGAAGGCCAACTGTAGATTGTATATTAGTAGGATCATAGCTAGCAAATAAAGGAAGATAGTTATTGCCATCTGTTTGGCGTCTTGAGAATGCACCTGTACTACTGTGCCTATTTTTGGGCTGTGTGATACAGGACAGACACAGACAGACTAGAACTAATACAACAGAGTGGTCAGGGTGCCGAGGAGAGTGTGAGAGGGCAATGTCTCTTAAGGCTGAGAAGAGAAGGCTGTAGTGAGATCTGTCTACACATTCACTGCCTAGTACATGGTCATGGAGAAGGCAAAACCCAGGTCTTTTTCAGGAGTGAACAGGGTGAAGATGAAATAACAAATGTGTTGCAGCAAAAGAAACTCTTATTAGATATGGGGGGAGAGTTGTGCAATTTTCTAGGTATTAGTCAGCCTCTGGCACAGGGACCCACAGAGGTTGTGAAATTTCCATTCTCAGAGGTGTTAAAACTCTCCAGAGTTAAACTGGATGAGGCCCTGAGCCAACCTGATGTGTCTTTGAAGTTAGCCCTGTTTCAGACATTGTCACCAAAGCATATTCTTGAAATCATTAGTAGTGACTAATGTTGAGAGACCATGTGTACATAGTCATGAATAAGGAGGATTCTATCCTTGTGTCTGTCAAGGATGATTAGTGAAAGAACTCCTAATCAAGGAAAGCAGGTATTGTTAACGTTCTTGAGGTGGAACATCCTGGGACACGTGCACATATGCATCTTGAGAATGCTGCTAATCAACATGTTTGGAGAGTTTAGCCAACTTGTCAAGATAATGAAGATTTAGAGTCTCCTAAGATGAATTACCTTCATTATGATACTAAAAATCACGCCCACAGGTCAAGATGACCGTAGCCCAGATGAAGACCATTCCCCTGAGCATGTGTATTAGCTGTAGCTCGATTGTGCAACCATATGTAAATTGCTAACCAATCAAATATAGGCAGGAGGTACTAATATGGTAATGATGTTGTAAAATGTGTATATGAACCGTGTGGAAAGTCACATTTAGAGTGCTCGATTTGTGGGAAACCACTGAGCACCCAGCCTTGTGCAACTCTGAAATAAATCATCAGTGTCTCATCCTGGTGTGTAAGATTGGCTGTTGCACCCTGGGTAACGAATCCTGTTTTTTGGGAAACAACATGAGGGCTGGACATGAGCTTGTCCTAACCTATTCTGTGGTTGTAAGAAAGCAAATTAATGTGGTTTTGCCATCACCCAGGCAGTTTAGTGCAATGATTATCCCATGTTTTTTCTCATACAGGTGTTCAGAATAAGAGTTCCTCACCACTTACGATCCTTAAAATCAGCCTTATGGTTTTTTGCAGGAGTAAATGTGTTATCTCCAGTGTTCACAGCAGCTGCCAAGCATGTGTTTTTTTCTGGCTTTAAACTCCCCAGATAGTTCCAACTAGGAAGGTTATGCTCCGTGTCTTTGCATGCCCTAGCTTGGGGTTTCTGAAGAAGTATTGCTGTTTGTGCTAGGGCAGCTCAATCTTAATGAGCAATCTTTGTATACACTTTGTAAAGTACTTGAAAATCTTTGGATGAAAGGAACTTTCCAAATTCAAATCGCACTGGTAAAATTGATTTAAGAAGAATATGAAACTAAAAACTGCTCATTAGTGAGGGAAGTGCTCTTTTGGGATAAGCATGCCCAGAGACTTTAGTTGATTTTTGTTTCAAAGCTGAGAGTTTCTATCACTGTAGTGGTTTTGACACCAGGAGGGACATGCCGTTCTTAGTGCGTGCTATTAATGATCTCCTGCTGTTGGTGCTTGAAGAGAAAGGATGCCTTTGTAGCCTGCAGTTCTCAGAGATACTTTATTCTTTTTCTTTCTTTCTGTAGACTGGGCTGAGTGGCAATAAGTTCTCCCTGGCCAAGACTGTTCCCCTGACTAAAGTGGTACAGAATGATACGTACACAGCTCCACCGGCACCTCCCTCTCCTATGCGGACAAAGGCCTTGACAAACATGTCCCGGACCTTAGTGACAAAGGAGGAGCCTCCAAAAGAACCAGCACCTGTTGAGGTGAGATCAGGGAAGTGGGAGATGCTTTTTATAGAAGTCTTTGAAAACATCTGAAATTTGCTGTTCATTGGTTATGCAAGCAGCTCATTTCTGCCTGCCTTCTACTGTTATTTTTGGGATTCCTTCAAGCTTATTCTGGATAACTGCAGCCCATGTCCCAAGAATTTGAAACCTGTCTAAACATCCTTTTCTTCAGCATTTGAGAGACTGGGAATTCTCAGTGCATCTTGCTTCTCTGAACTTTTTTATCTAGCATGGGAGTACATGTTCCTGGAGGAATCCATGTTAGAGGGAGGTAGCAGTTGTTGCTTTAACACTCCTTGGAGGCTTCTATCTCTAGGAATAGTGTTTTAGCACTACTAGTTACGTTGTCTTCTGTCCACTCGTATTAGCAAGGAGAAGAACAGGATTCTTCCAAATACAGGTTCTTAGTGTCCACACAAGACCTTCTGGGCAATTTGTAGATAACCTGCCTGGAATTGCTTTGCCGAACTGCCTGGTGTTGGGTACAGGTAACCCACCAGGCATGTTGAGTTCAGCATGCTTTTGAGGGGCTCGAGCCATGTTTTTGGGGTTTGCTGGCTGGTGGAGGGTGCAGCAGAGAAGCACTTAGAAGTGTGGGCATGACCAGAGAGCATCATGTATGTGTGCAGAGTGAGTTAGTGTTATGCTTGGGAATGAAAGAGATAAGTTACTACAGAGAGAAATTAGCATGGAAAAGGGACTCCTTTTCACCATCAGATAAGCTGGCCTTTTGTAAGCATTGATATTTCCCTTTACTAGCTGTAGCTCTCGCCTTTGTGTGTGTGTGTACAGACTTTCCCAGGCATCCCTTTAGTGGTTTGTTTTTTTTTTTTCAAAGTTTTCTCTGCTGTGGTGTCTTGCTTGCTGCAGTTCTGGCCTTTTTTTTATATGATGCATTTGTTTGTGTTGGCAGCTGGCGTTCAGTCCTTTGGAAGGCACAAAGATGACCGTAAATAATCTGCATCCTCGAGTCACAGAGGAAGACATTGTTGTGAGTATTGTTTACTACCAACTGTGGATGAGTGTCGCTTCCTTCTCTTAACCTACCTCTTTTGATAAATTATTTGATCTATGGTGAATGCAAAGAAGAGAGTATGATGTGGGTTTGCTTTCCTTGCAAAAGCTTTGAAAGTTCCTGATTATTTTTTTCTGTCACTTTGATTTTTGTTCAATTATTTTTAAAAGTGTGTGCTTAAGAAGTCGGCACAAAACAGTGTTTCTAGGGTGTACTGAAATACTTGGCATCACTTAGAAGAGTTCATGCCAAATCGTGCTTGGTGTTGTCCTTGAATCCAAATTATCTAGGCGTTTGCATTCTCGGCAGGCTGAGAACAAGCCTGGTCTTCATGTGTGAAAACAGTATAGAGTACTGACCTTGCACTTTTCTGCTTGTGTGGGCAGCTGTATGGAGCTTTGTGCAACCTAAGTGTATTACTACTGCAGAGTACTCATACCGTAGCAAACACAAAATATGACAAGTGGCAAGATTCTGCCATGTATTTACTAAGCAGGATGGGGTGGTTCAGTTAGGAAACTAAGCCTTTCTCGCTCAGTGTCTTTGGCTGAAGCAGTACCTTTGATGTGACCATGGTCGTGACTAACTCTCTGCCCTCAGGAGTTATTCTGTGTGTGCGGCGCTCTGAAGCGAGCCCGGCTGGTGCATCCTGGAGTGGCTGAGGTAGTGTTTGTGAAGAAAGAAGATGCTATTACAGCATATAAGAAATACAACAACAGGTGCTTAGACGGTAAGTTTGAGGCCGGAGTTGCATTTAGGATAGATAAATAACAAAGACTTTTCTACCTCAGCAGAGCGTTTAAAAGCATCTCAGGTGCTCATATGCTACCATGAGAGAGGAAATACCAGAAAATCATTTCAAGAGCTAGACAGTGCAATACACTGCCGTGTAACTAGCTGAATATATGCACAGTTTATTTAAGGGAAATTCAAAGAAATGCTTTCCTAGAAAGAGAATGCTCAAAGCTAGAGGTAGGGTCCTGGTGATTCCTCTGGTCTAACTTCCAGATTAAATTTCTTTTGTTTCTAATACAGTGCCGAGAGCTAGATAGTTCTTTAGGACGGCTTTACTTGCTTACAGAATAGCTGTTTGTGAAGTACAAGTAAAACTAACATTTGCAAAACTCTCAAGCTGTAGTCAGAAGCATTTCAAATCAGACCTGTAAAACAGTTAATAAACTTCAAACAATTCAATTGTTAATCTGGGTCCACCTGCAATGTTGTCATAGGCTGAAATTAGCTGTTAATTTTTAGCTGGAAATAGATGTTTTTTCTATCTCTAGATGAGCGACATGTTACAAATGTCAGATGAGGAGCAGACAGCTGAGAATTTTTTCTGTCTCTACTAGGAGTTTTGTACCTATATGTAATTTCTTAATTAGTGTGAGTCCTTGTATGGTACTGAGTATTTCAGTGGGTCTTCTGTTGTTGTGATTTTGCAACGAAAGATGTATCAGCCAATCTCTGTCGTGTTTCCCCGGCAGGTGGGATTCTTGTTTGCACTGATGTGTGGTATTTGTGGGGTCTTGCCTTACCACGATTCTGATGTAAGGACTTCCTTATTGTGTTTGTTTAGGTCAACCAATGAAATGCAATCTTCATATGAATGGGAATGTCATCACCTCAGACCAGCCTATATTGCTGTAAGTCTCCTTTGGGGGAAAAAGAAACAAATATGTTTGCAGGTTCTGTTTTGAGGAGAACCTGAGGGGAGGAAAACTGTAGGCAAACTATTGTCCCATGATTGTTCTCTTCTTCATCTCTGTGGTGCTCTGTGTTAAGCTGAGTGCACTATAGCTTGACTCCATAGCGTTCCTGGCCCTGAAGCTCGAAACGAGTCTGAGACAAGGAAGTTTTCTTGGGAAGAGAGCATATTTAAGACTTCTAATATTGGCAATATTATAACACGAAGAACAGTAAATACAGACATAGTCTTAAATTTTATTTCATAATGAGAGGTTAAATACTGCTCTTTTTTTTTTTTTTTAATCCTCCAGCCGATTGAGTGATACCCCTTCAGTGAAGAAGGAAGGGGAGCCACGCCGGTCAAGTGCAAGCGCCTCCTCAAATCCCCCAGCTGAGGTGGACCCTGACACTATCTTGAAGGCACTCTTCAAATCCTCAGGGGTCTCTGCCTCTGTGCAGCCTACAGAATTCAAAATTAAACTCTGAGAAGGGAAAGCAAGCATTGGACTGGAAAACTCAATTTAAGTTGGGGAATGAGAAAAGTGCAGGGGTGCAGATGTTATTTGCATTTGCCTGCCTTGAAATCTTTTGTTTTCTATGATCGCTACCTTACTGTACAATAGTGTTTCCTCTTGTGTGTGTACTTTCTGTTTTCATAGTTGGAGTTTTCTTCCATGATTTTTTTTTTTTTCCAAAAGAGTAACCTCCCCCTTCTGCCAGTAATGTATTACCAAGCATATTACCATGTAACTCCCTCCTTTACTCCAACCCCCCTAGTGGCCATTAAAAGTGCACATAGACTTTGAGGGAAGGAGTGGTGATCTCCTTCTCATTTCTTTTTCTGACTGACCTTTAACTAAAAGGTGCATCCCCTTGATTATCAACAGGCAAGAACACCACATTGTTTCTGAAATTGCTGCACTGGGTACAAAGTCAGCTGTGGCTCCATACAGGGAGCACCATCTTGCATCTGTGACTTTGATGCATTCGGTGTCACGCTGCTTTGTTCTGACTGTTGGATGTTTTTCTGCTCAGCAGCTGTGACACTGAGAAGAAGTGTGGAAAAACTGAGCTTCCTGCTGTGTATAGCAGCCAACAGAGGCATCAGGCAGAAAGAACGTATGCACGAGCGCACCATCCATTGTGCTATGGCAGGGATGCTTTAGCTCTGGTAATGCAGAGAGGTGAGGGGGGAAGGCTCTGGCATTTATACAATGGATATATTAGCCCTGTAGGGTCAGGCTCAGTTGTTCTTGTCTCTCTGGACTGAAAAATAAGAACTTGTGTTCAGAGCTAGAGGAAATCCAAGTGTTTCACTCCCATTAAACTGTATTGCATCCTCCTGCTGATGCAGGGCCTTTTTTTTTTTTTTCTTACCTTCTAACTTACCCAATCTCCTATAAAAAGGAAGGAGCTGGGGCCTTTTTCAGATACTAATATGTAGGAAGCAGTCTTTTCTTGCTCCCGAGAACTCACTTCTTTGAGAGATGTCATTTGGGCAATGTTTGGCTGCTGCATGGGCATGCGGCTCGCATGCGTGGGTCTGGAGGGTGATTTCTGCACTTGATGATTTCAGGGAGAGGCTTGGAGGGGAGAGCAGTTAGTACTCTGTGAGGAACACATAGGAGAGGAATGTTAAGTAAGTCCCAAGCAGAAACAGCAAGGATGTACCTTGGGCCAGTGAGCATCTGTGATGAGCCACAGGCCACTAGGTGGCACCTCCAACATCTCCTTTGTTAGTACAGCGTTATTGCCATGGGTGTTAAATCCCCGTAGCTCCATTCGTTTGTGCTTGTTCAAATTGCAGTATAAGAGAGGAAAGATAAGAGCCACTTCCAGAATCTGGTTGGGGTTTGAACTTGATCCTTCTAGCTAAGAGACTGACCTAATCCATTCTGTTTGGCTCCGCTGAACTTAAATGAACTCTGTAACCGTTGTAGGTCCGGATTCCGTTTCTTGGTCACCCCCATGTTTCTTTTGCTTTCTCGTTCTGTATTAACTCTTTGCTCTATCTAGCTCGTGAAAACCATTCCTCTAGCTCACTGTATTCCTTTTAGCCATGGAAATAGCAGGACTTGGCAGGACTTGTTTTTCTGGAGTACTCTCTTTGGTTTGGAAGCCGACGACACCATTATTGGTAGGGTGCTTCACATGAACAGCAGATGTTTATAGGGGAGGGGACCTAAGACAGCTATTGTTCTCCTTTTTTAGATTGCCCATCAAACACTTGTGTTTTAATTAAAAAAAAAAAAAATTGGGGGAGGGGGAGGAAACATTAGGGGTTGGAGAAGATAATGTATTACCTGTTTCTGAATAAACGTTTGTTATACAGAGAGTGGATTCTAAGCCTTTTTAGATGCTGTGAAGCAACTAAAGATAGGTGGAGTTGTTCCAACATTGAATCAAGCGTGCTTTTAGAAGAATATAGCAACTTCAGAATTGATACTGTGATGAAAAGCAAGAGAGAATTGGATGAGAGGGTTGATACCCCTAAACCTTTTAATCTTAATCATCGAAATTAGTAGCTTATTCTTGCTACGAAGTGGGAGTAGTTTGTCTCCACCAAGTTCCAGTTCTGTTGTCAAGGAAAAGAAAGAACAGCCTTTGTTATTGACAGCTTAGAGTTTTAAAAGTAATCTTATTTAAAAACAACAAAACAAACTGCTGTGAAATCAGGGTACCTGTTCTAGGTGAAGGAGGGTACTTTCATTATCAGCTAGCTAGGAAGCTGTGGAAATGTGACGGCGCATGTGTTGTGAGGACTTATCTTGTCTCTTCTGAGAGAATGGGGAGATTCAAGCATTTTTATTTTATTAATAGAATCATGTCCATTCCAAAAGCCAAATAGCAAGATGTGCTTTATAACTTGCTGTTAAACTGTGCATCGTGTTTAGGTTATCTGTCAGAAATTACCATGACATTAACACACTTCCTTGGAAGAACTACGGCTCAGGTGATCTATGGCAGTATTTTTTTTATTTTCAAATTGGTGAAGTTGATGACTGTCTGAACACTCCATGATTGGTCTTGCATCACTGTCATGGTGTGCGTTGCTCTTCTTGTTCTCAGCTCTCTAAAGTTACCTCAGTCTTCTCATACCTCATGGCATGGCTGCACTCGTTGGGCACTGCAAGAAGAGTGTCCAGTTCTTCCCAGTCCTTTCCAAGCAGCTGACCTCAGAGCTCCCTGGTTTCTCCTGGCTGCCCTGCAGTTATCATGTTTGTCTTGTGTGCGTTCCACTGAGCTCCACCTACCACCTTCTAACCTCACATCTGTGCACATCTGCCCTCATGTAGCGTGGTTATATTTATTTTTTTGTCCAGTTTGTGTTTTGGTTTTGTTTTGTTTGTTTGTTTTTTTCTGGGCTGTTAGAGTTTATCAACTTGCATATGAAACACTGATTGCTTGCACTGATTCAATGTGGCTGGCTGGGACAGGTGGTAGTTTATTTGTAACAGTCTCTCTCTTTTTCCCTTTTTTTTTTTCTTTTTTTTAAACATGCACTTTCAATAGTTCCTCTGTTTTGTTTTTTTTTTCTTCTTGTTCAAGAAGCAATGCCACAGTTTGTGAGTTTGCCTGGTATATTTTCATGGCTTTTGCATGTACTGTTTCTTCTGATAATGTTGATTAACTTGGATATTTGGGGAGTCAGGTCCCCGTGTCGTTTCTTACTTTCTCCAATCTTTTTTTTTCACCTTGTACATATGTCCTGCTTCAAAAATCTTTATTTTGGGGTGGTCCCATCTTCCATTTGGTCATAAATACAAGTTCCTCTATAAAGGTCATCTTTTTTTTTTTTCCCTGTTTTTCTTGATAAACAAGAATTTTTCAAAGACAACCCTAACAACAGCTGCTTTTAATGTCTTTACATATCTTAAGAGAAGAAATGAATCTTAATTTGCCTCCCTAGGGTTAAGCACGCTGCCCGAATCTTAGGCTGTTCAGGTCTTCATTTTTCAGAACTTAAACGACATGATGGTGCGCAGTAAGATTTCCTCCAGTGTGCCCTGGATGAGGAAATAATTTTGTTACACTCAACCATGGGGCGGCGCGCCGCCCTGCGCTGAGGGAGCCGCCGCCGCCATTAGCGGCCGGGAACTACAACTCCCGGCAGCCCCCGCGCCCCGCCACTTCCCGCCGAGCTAAGATGGCGGCCGCCAAGGAGCGTGTGGTTGGAGCGGCGCCGGCGGGTTACACGGGTGAGGAGGGGACGCGGGGCAGCGGGGAGGGACCGGGGCGGCATCGGGGTCTTTAACCGGGTGCGTTTCCCCCGCAGCTCTGGCGGTGAAGTTCGGGGAGAGGCAGCGCTCGCCGCATTACCTGTTGGTGAAGGAGCACCAGGTGCGGGAAGGGGCCGGCACCACGCACCCGTCTCGCCGCACCCTCTTCGTCCTCAACGTCCCCCCCTACTGCAGCCCGGTGAGTGGGGCCGGGGCGGCCCGCGGGCGTGGGGGGGGGGGGAGTCTCACCGGCGCGGTTTGGGGGAGCTGGAGGCCGAAGACATCGCCTCAGGAGCGTGGGGCCGTGGGTGAAGGAAGCGGGCGAGGCTGGGGGTCGCTGCGGGCGGAGGGGCCGGGGTGGTGCCGGAGGGCCCACCCGGTACCCTCGGTAGTCCGTGCGTGGGAGGGTGGGGAGAGGAATTGGTCCTGCTTCACTGTACCGTTCGTTTTCTCTTATTTCCCACGGCAAGGACTCTCTCTCTAGGCTGTTCTCCCGCTGCGGCAACGTCCAGTCCGTGGACGTCTGTGAGAAGCCAGGGCCGGTAGAGAAAAAAGAAAAACTCAAGTCCAAATTCTTCAACCGCAAAACTGTAACGGTAAAGCTTGGGGGGTGGGGTAGGGGGACATGGATACTGATGCTTTAGCCGTCAGAAAAATTCACAAGTACGGAATGGCAGTATTTGGAATGTGGCACTTAAGGACACAATTTAGTGGTGGTCATGGCAGCGTTAGGCTTACAGTTGGGCTGGATGATCTTAAAAGTCTTTTCTGATCAAAACGATTCTATGCTTTTATATGGGAAAACTATTTGGGGGGATTGGGTAGTGTGATTACATATTTTAAGTTTACATTATCTTTTTTTTTTTCTTTGCTATCCCATTGCAATTTGTTTTAGTTTTAATTTACTTGTACTGCAGCTCCTTGCTGTGCCACCAGTTTCCCTGGTGTATCTGACTCTGGGGGTCTCTTTCTTTTAGGGATTTCACGTAGCATACGTGGTGTTCAGGAAACCATCTGGCGTCCAGGCGGCCAAGGCCCTGTCACAGGAAGGTCCCTTGCTGATATCAACAGAGACTCACCCTGTGAAAACGGGCATTAGCAGTAAGTGAGCCCTAGCTATCATCCTGCTAGCTAGTGCCAGGGACAAACTATACCCCTTCCTCACTGAATCCTACCCTGCATGTCCCAGGTTAATTCTCAGCACTTTATACTGAGCCGGGAGATGTCTACTCTGATGTTTCATTGTCCTGCCTTTATTATTCACAAGGTAGCAGTCTTGTACTGGACATTGTAGAGTGTGGTCCAGTGAGCCTGTGGGAAAATGGGGTCACTTTGGTGCAATGGAAGGGTGGTTTTGCCCAACGTCTCTTCAGTATCTCATAGATTCAGAGAAACTGGCTGCATCTTGCCCTCAAAATGAAATCACAGAATGGTAGGGGGTGGAAGGGACCTTCATGGATCATCCCCTGCCAAAGCAGGTTACCCTAGAGCAGGTTGCATGGGAATCGCATCCAGGTGGATTTTGAATACCTCCAGAGAAGGAGACTCCACCACCTCTCTGGGCAGCCTGTTCCAGTGCTCTGTCACCCTCAAAGTAAAGAAGTTTTTCCTCACATTCAGCTGGAATTTCCTGTGTTCCAGTTTGTGCCCGTTGCCCCTTGTCTTGTCGCCAGGCACCACTGAAAAGAGTCTGGTCCCATACTCTTGACACCCACCCTTTAAATATTTATAAGTGTTGATGAATCAATGCTTATTGATGAAGTCAGACACAATAACAGGCACCAGGTGTCTGTCAGGATGACGGCACTTTGGATGTGACCCCTTGGCAGGAATGCAGCCCTGAATGTCACACCTCTTGGGCTTAAGGCTTGGGAAGGTTGCAAGCTCTTCCCATCGTTTAGCTTCCTGTTGCTTACTGGTGTTGGCAGTGAGGAGGCTGAACAGAAAAGGTAACAGAGTATGTCATCCCCACAGCGGTTCTCTCTAGAGCTGCCCAAAGGCATGACACGAGGGCTTGCTTCTAACTGAGGCTGCTGCTGACTTCTGCTCTCTTCTGTCTCAGAGTGGATCGCCAGTTACGCAGCCTCGGTTGTGGATCAGGAGGAGCTGAAGGCTGAGGTGGATGCCTACATGCAAGACTACGACAAAAAGATAGCAGAGGTGAGGGAGGAAACCCAGCTAAGGAGTTTGTTTGGTGGGGGAGGGAGGGGGAAGAGAAAAGAGAGGATCTCTCAGTGCCCAGGCCTCAGTGGAAAGGGCAGAGAGAAACACAATGGCTGTCAGGTGATGGAGAGCTGAAGGCCTGCACCTTTGGTCCCACACCTTCCTTCAAATCTTGTGCAGAAGGAGGAGCTGTAACTTTGCATGTGCATTAGCATGAGCTGTCTCACCATCCTGTCTGTATAGGAAGAAGCCAAAGCTGCCAAGGAGGAGGGTGTTCCGGACGAGGAGGGCTGGGTGAAGGTAACACGGAAGGGTCGGAAGCCCGGCCTGCCCCGGACAGAGGCCGCCAACCTGAGGGTACTGGAAAAGGAGAAGCAGAAACGGGCCCGCAAAGAGCTGCTCAACTTCTATGCCTGGCAGCATCGTGAGACCAAGAGAGAACGTGAGTGTCCCAGACTCCTCCTAACCCTGCTCGTGTCTCTTGTCTCACAACGGTGGCCCAAGAGACGTCCTTTTTCCTTCGGTGGAGGCAATGTCCAGCTGCAGGTGAACAGTTGGCTGGGTGGTTGTGCAAATGGCCTTGCCAGATCTTGAGGGCTCCTCAACTCTCCACTGCCGGAGTATTTTGAAGGAGAGTGCGCAGGTCATGGCTTTCCAATAGATGTTCCTTCAGTCTGCGCAAAGGCAGCAGTTGCAAGGGAAAACTAGCCTGTTTCCTCCCCAAGAGGGAGCTGCAGCACTGCCGGAGACGAACACCAGAGCCGCAGATTGGCATTCGGCCCAGGCGCAAAAGGACCCGCTCTGGGAAGTGTGTGTTTGCAGGGAATGAGCCTCTCCTGGTGTGTGGAAGTGAAGCTCCCTGGGAGACAGAGATCTTCTGCTCCCCTGTGACCTGGCCTCTTTCTGTCTCTTTCAGACATCGCCCAGTTGAGGAAGAAATTTGAGGAGGACAAGCAGAGAATCGCGCTGATGCGAGCCCAGCGCAAGTTTCGGCCATACTAAGCCACGCCGAGCTATTTCCTCAGATGTCTGCGCTGGAGAGGGCAGGAGAGATGCCTATGGACTCCATATGCCAGAGGATTTCAAGGAATTGAGGCAGCTTCAGGTTGTCCCTGCCCTTGGATCTGAAGTGGAAGATCCCAGCAACTGCTGCTGGAGGAGGGGGAGTGTCCTTCACTGCAGGGGTATCCTCCTGCTCTCCCGGCCCTCGTCCAGCCTGGGGCACCACTTCCCAGGGTGCTCGGGTCAAGGGGCTGAGCCACTTCTTGTGACAACCTGCATCTCCCTGCCACTCGAGGCCCTCCTAAAGCTTGGCGAGAGCTGCGACTGCCCCCCTGCAGGGGCAGGGAATGGCTGAAGAACTGTAAATAAACTGCTGCTGGTGTTCTCACAACGCGGGAATGCCTCTTTCTCTCTCTTGTGGTCTGCTGTGGGAGACAGCTTCTTGTGTGCTGGGGTGGCAATTAAAGTCACGGCTTCTATGCCTGTGCTTCTCAGCTCATGTTATCTGGGGGTGGGTAAGAAGAGGAGGGAAGTGACCTCTGGAAAAGCCCAACTGGGAAGTTCCCAGACCTGTTGCCACAAGCGAAATATCGGTGCAGAGCCCCTACCCTTTCCCTCGGTGTTTCCCTCTCAGCCATTGATGTTGATGTGCCCGGTTTTCCAGCTGTGTGCAGACCTCTACAGCCAGAGACACAGGAACTTCTGCTGTTCCGCACCATCACTAGAACGAGGTAGGACGGCAGCCTGGCTTTGGAGAGAGAAACCATACTGGCCAAGGCCCATTTCCACTTAACCCGCCACCAGCCCGCAGGAGGCAGGTAAGGGTGGCAACAGGCACATCCAGCTGCGAGGCGTCGCTTTCGTACAGCCTCGGACTTAATGATTGTTCACCAGTCATTGTTAATGATGCACTCTGTGATCAGAAAGGGGCTGCGACCCACCTTCCCCCGAGCTTCTACTCATTTATTTTACTGCCCGCAGCCTCCATATGGGCGTGACCGTGAAGGTAAGGTGGAAATGCTGGTAAATTCCGCAGAGCTGGGTTAAAACGGACTTACCGTCCCCTAGAAAACCCACTGCAAATTCAGTTTCTGTTGCACAGGGAGACTGCCAGGCCTGCTTGCTTTATTTGGCTTTTTTTTTTTTTTTTGCATCAATTTAACTAGGAGGCAGATGGATCATTAATATGATGTTATCTAAAGCAGAATGCACGTAAAAATTGCTGCCTCCTAAAAATGGTGGGTTTGCTGCTTGGGTGAGCATCCCAAAAGAAAGGAGTCTCATTCTATACAGTCAAGAAGGCAGACTTAACACTGGGAGATTAATCTTTATTTAGAAGGACAGAAATCATCTCTGCCAACTTTTCCATTATTAGTAGTTCTCCCAGCTGCTTCAGTGAGAGGATTAGTGACTCATTCCCTAGAGGTTCATTAAAATGGCCTTCTGTGCCCAGGTGAGCTCTTATTTAAGCTGACTTTTTAAACGAGCAGCAGCTCTCACAGTAGAACAGGGACGCTGAGGCCCTCTGAGCTCAGACACCCGTGGAAGTAAGCAGGGAAGCAGAATGTTTCCCATTTTTTCAGTAGGTGTAACCCTGGGAGGAGACTGGTTGCACCATCCTCAGGGAGGTGAGATGAGCCACCTGCCTCCTGCAGTGCTACAGCTGGTGGTGCTGCTGCTACCACAGAGGCTGCCCCTGCCTGGATTCCTGCTCTGTTTCAGGGTGCAAGTTACAACCAAGCAAGGGGAAGGCTGCTCTGGGCCTCTATCCCTGTACTCGCAGAGCTGGGAGTGGAGGAAGGATTCCTTTTCACTTTGACAACTGAGATATTTTGCTCATCTGTCCTCCAGGGAACCGTCGTCAGACCTGCTTCCACCCTGCAGTGAGCTAAGCTCAGGGAAGGGTATCATGAAACTGATGTTGGATGTGAGGTAGGAATGGTGACAATTCCTCCACAGC
Organism: Tringa tobata; assembly: GCA_033628505.1. Classification (NCBI taxonomy): domain Eukaryota; kingdom Metazoa; phylum Chordata; class Aves; order Charadriiformes; family Scolopacidae; genus Tringa; species Tringa tobata. The sequence continues at coordinate 944,779 of JAHREE010000202.1, forward strand.
CTGCTTTTTAGGTCCCTGTTCTGGATTGCTGCAGCAGTGACCCTTCTTCCTAGAGCCTGGCTCTGGTGTTCTGCGCCGTCAGGAAGTTGCTGATGATCCCAGACACCACCTCGGGCTCGTTCAGGTGCACAAAATGACTCCCAGGTACCTCTACTAGCTGGATGTGCTGGAGGGAGAGGACACAAGAAGATGTGGACCAGGGAAGTGTTCTGTCAGGCAAGCTGTGCTTGCAGTGTGGCACTTGAGGTGGTGGGAGTGAGGCAGGACAGGGATGGGAGGACTTGGGAAGAGCCAGGTCCAGAGGGCAGTACTGACTTGGGACTTTGGAAGCAGGGGGAAAGGAGGCTTCCCCTCGTGTGAGGGCTGTGCTGTTAAGGACAAATCACCTAGTGGGGGTGTCCACCAAGGTGAGCTGCTTCCCAGCTGCTGCTCTCAGGTTGATGGCACAGAGAGTGGAGATCCAAGGATGGAGTTTGCTCTCACCTCTTTGAGGGTAGACTCGAACGCCTCCCGTAAAGCTTTCACAAAGTGATTTCTGCTGTGTAGCTTGTGCGGTACCAAGAGTCCATCTTGTGCTCTGAAAAGCAACAGCAAGGCTCAGTACAGCACACCATGTGCATTCCTTTGTCTTTGCTGCTATCCTGGGCAGGAGCAGTGTCCCCAAGACAGTGGGGTGACAGACCCAATGTCTCTTTCCAGGCTGCTCATGAACAGCAGGGTTACAGGGTCATTAATGGTAGCCAGAGGAGCACCGCACAGCTTGGCTGAGCAGCTACTTTCTGTCAAACTATTTTAAAACCTTGGGTGACTGCCTAGTAGTACCAGAGTGAAGACAGGTTAAATATTATCCCCCCTGGGGTGGCTCCCTAACAGGTTGGAGTACATCACTCCCTGTCCCAACCCTATCTTCTGCTCTTAACTTTTTCCTTCTAGCCAGCTTCTGCATCTCCCCTGTGTCCCCCTCCCTACTCCATGCTGCTCTTTTAAACAGGCTGTGGTCTGCCTGGAGAGGGAGGTACCAGAGAGAAGCCAGCATTAGACCACCTGCAGTGTTGAGATCATGCTGTCTCCTACTGTGCTGCAGGTAATGGGACAAGGTGACATCCCAGGCTCAAAGGCATGTACTCTGTATGGCTTAGAGGGCTTGTCCACACCATAATGTTGCATTTTTGGACAAGGAAGAAAATCCTTAAGCTCTTACGATTTCAACAGACCAGGGAAGCCAAAACTGCACCTCATTTCTCAACTTGTAGCACTTCCTTTCATTTCCTAGAGAGTCTCTTAACAGCACCACACAGGCCAAGGTAGCCAGAGCCCTGTACTTCTGGCCTTCCAAGGAGATGGGGAAAAATGCAGAGGACTGACAGAACCAGCTACCTATCCAGACAGCCTAACAGCTTGTGGGGGGTCTGCATAAGCTACTGGCTACTGCCCCACAGCTCCTCCCTGCCCTAGGCACTCCAGGAGAGAGCTTGCAAGAGCTGGGTCAGGCTGGGGGCTCCAGGACCAACTGGTGCATGTGGAGGCTGCCACGGTTTCACCTATTTCTTCAGGCAAGAGGCTTTGGGGTTTGGAGAAGGGGGCAGGCTGGGTTGCTGTGACTGGGGGAAGAGGCAGGCCAGGAGGAAAGCAAGAGGGAGTGGTGCTGTGCAGTGTCATGTGTTTCCCAGGATGGTCCCTTGCTGTAGGGGAAAGAGAGAGAAAGTTGTGGGACAGCAGCGTGAAGGCGAGAGCATAGCGAAGACAGAGCAGGTCAGGCATTTCCTCAGTCAGCCTTGCACCAGGGAGGCGTAGCCTGAAAATGCAGCGCCAGGCCAGGAGGAGGATGTGCCAGCTGCTCTTTGCCTGTTCCAGGAGCCTGCCCAGCCCAGGGCAGTGGAGGGGAACTGGGAAATGCTTCTCACGTGTGAGGCTGTACAGTTGTGCCAACTGGCCCAAAGGTCTGGCTGGCCACTGCAGAGGAGAGGGTAGCAGAGGACTCCTTTCTAACCTTCATCCCCTCCACCCAGGGCTGCAGGGAGGCAGCGAGGGTTGGTTTGGCTTGTGCCCCACTCACACAATGATGAGAACGCGGTCCTGAATCTTCTGCAGGAGCTTCACGCACTGCTCCACTGTGAAGGACTCTCGACTCTGCTGCAGATGCAAAGATAAAGAGAGCGGCAAAGGTCAGGGACAGCAGCTCGGGGACAGAGATGTCCCCAACCCCTGTTGCACTAGTGGCTCTGAAGGCAGAAGTGGCTGTGGCCCCAAAGCTGCCAAGCTGGGACATGACAGGCAGCCAGGCTGTGCACAAGAGTAGCTGGCTCTGCAAAGGCTCCTTCTGTCCAGCTGCGTTTCAGGGCTGCCAACAACGCTGCCTGCTGGGATGCAGCACATATGGGAATGATCTCATAGCAGAGAAAAGCTTTAAAAATCCTCTTACTAAAAAGGAGACAGTAGACTACTCTGGCTTTCATAGTCTGGCAGTAGCATAGGTAAAGGAGGACCTTCTTGCTCAAAAGTGGCACAAAGCTATCAAAATATCAAACATAAGAACTTAGCTCCACTCTCTCTCCCCTTCTTATATGGGTCACCTGATAAAGAAGCTGACCTAAAGCATCCATCCTGTCTGAAGAGTTATAACAGCAGGAAAATGTGGCCAGGAGGCCCTGGGGCAGAGGAACTGCTAAAAAAACTGTAACATTTTCCAATGACTCTGTAAGCTGAGTCAGTTAATGGTCGAGTGTGGGCTCTTTTAACAGCAGCATTTTAAAGAGATGTGGGAATTGGGGAAGCAGAAAGTAAACAGCTGGGTGGAGGCAGGGCCTGGGCTCAGCAAGTGGGGCTCCACTATCTCTGAGTTTTCTGGGCTCAGAAGCAGCAGGGGGTACATCAGAAGAGCGATGCTCACCGTACGGACTCTCATGTCTCTGTTATACACCAGCCCTGGAATGAAAAAGAAACAAGAGAATGTTTTCATCTCTCACAGGAGCAGGAATTGCTCTCCTTCTCCTCACCTTTGGGGTCTGCCCAAGACTTTTTGAGGTAAGAGGAACAGGATTAATTCAGATTTTCCTTTTTTTTTTTTTTTGGATTTCTGTTCTTCAGCCTTTCTAGGACCCAAGCACCAACCCCAGTTGCTGGGAATGGAGAGCTCTGCCTCCAGACCTAATTGATCCCATTCAAGCTGCGTAAACTTGTAGCTAGGGCACCCTGTACCCTGCAGAAGACAATAGCTGTTGGCACCGCTCCCTTCCTACACCCAGCCTTGGCCCAGCACCACGACCAGCCCCGTCTCCAAGCAGCCCCTTACCAGCGGGTGTCTCAGTTGCTCCTCGCTGCAGCAGGATCGCCCCACCCTCTGCTGTCAGATGTCTGTTTGCTTCTAAGAGCCTAGGGGAGACATGGCAGAGAGATTGTTCTGCTGGAAAAGGGAGGAAGCGAAGCGAAAATGGCATGACAAGGTGACAGCGAGCTCTCAGGCTGCTTCAGAAAAAAAGCAGGAAGGAGCAGCAGCTTCTGGCAGCAGAAGCAAAAGGTCTTGCTGAAATTCCAGAGGAGTATTTGCAAGGGAGGTACAGGGACAGTTTCCCCTTCTGGGCCAAGCAGCCATAACACTGTTGAAGGTGATGGCAGGCAGCAAATGAAGAGGACAGATGGGAACCTACCTCTGCAACGCTGCTTCGGGGCTACGTGCTTTGGGAGTTTGTTGCTTTGCCTCTAGACTCAGTAATCTGTCAATCACCATCCGTTTTGATTTCAGCCATGCCTCAGTGTCCTGAAACAAAGACAGGCAGGGAACAGGAGTAACCCCTCTCCTCTGAATCGCTTTACCCCTTATCAGAGGGTAGAAGAGGGCATTTCACCATTTGGCATCCCTCAGAACTGGTACCACTTATGGACATCATGTTAAAAATGCTCATTTATAGGGAAAAGGGAACAGCAATACTTAAAAGTCAAGGTAGGACAGAATCATAGAATGGTTGGGGTTGGAAGGGACCTTAAAGATCATCCTGTTGTGACCCCCCTGCTGTAGGCAGGGGCACCTACCAAGTGTCCCCCCAAGGACCACCCTAAGCAGGGACCTCAGTCCATGCAACAAGGAGGAGATCTGTGCCTGCCAAAAGGAAGAGCCCTGAGACTTGTCTGACCTTCCAGAAACTGGTCAGATCAGTGCTTTTGCTGAACAAATGAGGGAAAGAAAAAAAAAATCTCTATTTTTTATTTAAAAAAGGGAGGGGAAGAACACATAAAATCTAACCTCTGGAGCTAGCAGAAAGCCAAGATTTTCCAGCAGGATCAGCTTGTCCACCATCTCAGGATAAAGGAAAGAGAACTGAGGAAAGATGAAACAATATGAGAAAGAGAAAAGCTGAGCATTGAGTGATGCTTCCATGCTGCTACACTGGAGAGGGGGGCAGGAAAGGGCCTCTCCTCCTCTGAGATCCAAGTCTTAAACAGTCTGTCCCTTCATTCCTTTCCCATTTGTTGTTCCAGCTGCAGAAATCACAAACCCCATGAAGAAAAGATACTTTACTCACCATTCCTGCCACGGACCCACCTGCAAAGGAGAGAAGTGTGTTCAGTTATGCACCGGACCCGGCCCACCCCTCCCCAAGTAACAGAAACTCTCCTTTGCCACAGCAGGAGCTGCCTTAGAAGCACAAATGCATGTTGTACCAAGGGATAAAGGCCAAGCTACACAGTAAAGCTCTCCCAGCAGGCAGGACACGGGCAGAGAGCAGGGCTACTGGCCAGCTGGACTCCCAGTCCCGCTCCATCCCCATCCCCCTTGCAGACAGCAGAGGTGAGGGAGGAGTTACTAGCTAAAACAGTAGAGTGTGTGGGTAGTGAGCTGTGGCCAGAACAGGCCTGGGGAGCAAAACCCCATCATGTCCCAGGCACAAAGGTATAGAGCCTGAAGTCTGGTTCTCCTCAGCAAGCTCCATGATCCACCAAGAAGGGCCCTGCTGTCCCCAGGCTTTGTGGCCTTTGTGCTGTGAATTCTCCTGCCATAGACCACCCCTTTTTTCCCATCACTGTTCCCTTCTGGGGTGGAGGAAAGGCCCACAGCAAGAGTTACGACTGTTTGTACTACAGGGTCTTAAAAGTAGAGGCATTTCAAACAAGGGCACAGATTTTTTAATCACTCAAGCAGGAACCTGGTACTTGACACGATATAATAAATATTCCAACCCAGCTCTTAGCAGCATGTCTTGTAAGTTAATTATCTACTCCTATTTCCAGAATCTCACAGCTTACAAGGACAAGAGCCACTTACCCATACTGTGACCCATCAGGGTGAACCGTCTCCACTGCAAGGCTAAGTGGCAACAGACAAAAACAGATAGGCCTGCATTAGAAACCAGTGCAGCGGCATGTTGCTGCTTCTCCACCAACACATGCCCCCTCTCCCAGGAGGGCTTTTACACTGCTTAATTTGCTTCCTAATCCAGAAACGAGGTGGATAAGTACACCAGTTTTAAAGAAAAAGAGCATCCACCACCTCATTTCCTTGGTAGTTAGGTCATGCAGTTCTCAAGCTCTCTCTGTATCGCAAACAAACTACAGCAAATTCCCATTCGTTGCCAGACACAAGACTGGCAAGAAGCAGAGGAGCCTGACTGGGCAGCATCTGCTGGAAGAGGGAGATCTTGACAGAGCATCCTGCTGCAAGGCATTCCCTAAGAGCCATCCGGACACAGAGCCAGGTCCACTGCCTTGAGGAAAGTATGATTATTCCAAGTGAAAGCTCTCTGCACCATTTAGCACATCAGGCTCTTCAGTCCATTTTTAGGGCACTCTGAGATGCTTATGGGAAAATACTGCTTCATCACTGCTGCCCATCTGAAATACACTTCACTGAAAGACGTGTTTTATCCTCTGGCATGTCAAAGAACTTCTAGAGGCTCTTTATATACTGAATGAGGGATGCAAAACTGCACATGCCACAGCCTTCCCCAAGACCAGCATACAGATGGGCAGTTAGATCAGGAGTTATTAGGAGCCCAAGACACCTTGGCTTCAGATTTCTTTGTATGATACTAAAGTAAGCAGCAAGCTGTTATCGGGGAGAACCAGAAGAGCCTCCCACTTACACCTAACACTGGTTAGAGGTCACCAGCTGCTTACAAAAAGTCATTCTGGCAGAACTCTTTGGTTGCATTCACCATTTCGCCACTACTGCTTTTTAATATAGAAACACTTGCTTCACGGGCTTACTGGTTCTTCCTCTCACAAAATAGCAAGAAAGAGGGATGCTTATTCAGTCTGTGGTCACAAAGCACCAGCTAACATCAGACTGGAGAGAAGCAGACAGAACTGACCCCTCACCTGGCAGTAAATGCTGCCTGCTTGTTCCAAGGAGCAGGAACAATATAGCAGTCCCTCCACAAATATCCCCTCAAGGGTCCCTTCAACTACCCACCTGCTGCCACTCGGCGCACATCGCTCACGTAATCCAGAAAATGGTAGGGGGAGCCTGCAGGTCGGTGGGATGACAAGCCATGGCCAGAAAAATCCATTGCCACATAATAGCAATCTGAAAGGGAAAGAGTATCAGATACTCAGCCCCGCAACACAGCCCTGCAGCCAAAACCAAGAACCATCCTGATGAGCCCAGACCTACCTCTGGGGAGCAGCGGAATGAGTTTGTCAAAGGTGTTGGCATTGTCCAGCCAGCCGTGCAAGCACAGCACGGGGTGTCCATCCGAGGGTCCCCAAGCCTTGGCTGCCACGTGGCCCCATGGCACAGGGAACTTCAGCTCTGAGAACATGCTCAAAATAGAGTGCTCACAAGTGATGTCCCTGGAGAGCCAAGCGCTCAGAGTAGGTCCCAGGGATCTTGTTAATGGCCCAGAGCTCTGAAAAGAGTAATACAGGTCTTTAGTAACTCACCAGCCTCCTGTGGTCTTAATTAGCAGCTTGCTGATTTATAGCTCCCCATTCAACATCCCAAGCTGCCATCCCTGCCTGCCTGTTTGGGGAACCCTCCTCCCAGCACGTACTAGCGATGCTCCTAGGAAGAAATAAGCTTTCTCTACACAGGAGGAGAAAGCCTCCTCTCTGTGTCTCCGCAGCAGCTGCAACCCGACCAGAAGGCGCAGGAGATCTGGCAAGTGGGAACCACGCAGAATTCCCCCAGCTAGCTGCAGTCAGCCAGGCACCTGTCCTGGACCAAAAAGACGATTTAGAGAATAAGGATGCTGCCTTCAGTACTAGACTGTTACCACCTTCTCCTCTTTTACCTTGGTGCTTCTCCTCTTTCACACCACCAGTCGGCACCTTTGAGAGAGAAGCTGGCTACATGCCACACAGCCGGTCACTGCTGTCACCCTCCCGTGCACCCCTCAGGGCCAGGGACCCTGCATGGGATATATAGGTCCACAGCCTGCCAGGCACCCGCTCAAGCTCCAACCTGCCTTATCACTGCCGATCTGCCTGGCAATCGCTGAGCTGCATCTGACTTCTACTCAACCCCAGGCTCCTCAGTCAACCCCCCAGTACTACCCAGCCTCTGGGGATCTTCCAGGGGTGGTTTGAACAGCTCCCCTTTACCCCCAAGACCTTCTGACCACTAGGGCACCTCACGGGCAGCCTGACTAT
>JAHREE010000202.1:952566-964516 GCA_033628505.1 Tringa tobata
GGCACAGCAGCGCGGCCTCCCCTGCCTGGGGAGCATCTCACGGTTCCCCACCTCTCCCCACCCTTGGCCTTACAGCCAGGGACCATCCTGGGAAACACACAGCCCTCCATGGCACTGCTCCCTCTTGCTTTCCTCCTGAGCTGGCTCTTCCCCCAGTCACAGCAACCCATCCTTCTCCAGACCCCAAAGCCTCTTGCCTGAAGAAACAGGTGAAACCATGGCAGCCTCCACATGCACCAGCTGGTCCTGGAGCCCCCAGCCCCAGCTCTTGCAAGCTCTCCTCTGGGTGCCCGGGGCAGGGAGGAGCTGTGGGCAGGTAGCCAGTGGCTTATGCAGAGCCCCACAATCTGTTAAACTGTCTGGATGGGTAGGTGTTTCTGTCAGCCCTCCTCTGCATGGGGCCCATGTTCACATGGGGTTTCATAAGAGTAACAAGCAGTTAATGATGGCTGTGGGGTCTGAAGCTGTGATCAACCTACTGGGCATGATAGGAACCTGTGAGGAGTTGCGGTCGTGGAGGTATGGCTGTGTCCTTGACTACCTCCAGAAGACACATTACTGATAATGGAAACCACCTGCACTGCAGGGTCACAGCGTGAGGTGCTTTAACTATGACCCAGGAGCACCGCAGCGACATCAAACAGGCTCAGTGCTTGACACCAGTGGTGCGCTTCTGTTGCTCTCTGATGGAGAAACTCTTCTGAACTCTCAACGCTTGCTGGAATCGCGTTGCTCCAGGGGTGAGAGTCACTCTCCCATGCTGTGACCCATCGCAGTGAACCAACTCTACTGTGAGGCCAAGTTGCCGCAGATAAACAGCGGACAGCACTGCCTTAATCGCTCCACCCTTCTGCAAAAGCAGGCCCCTCTCAGCCAGAGAGGTTTCTACACAGTTTTCCTCATTAGTTGCCCAGAAAGGGGGTAGCTGTATAGCCTAGGCTTTGAGAAAGTCAATACCAGGATACGGCTGGGAATACCACTTGCTGGTGCCTCGCATTCCTTCCAGCAGTTAGAGTCTACCAGGCCTAACGCAGACCACAGCCATTCCCCTTCAGTCAAGGACTCAGCAGTCAAATGAAGCAAAGTCAAACCTCGCTGCGAGCAGTGGGATGCCTTGCTGGAACAGTTGGAGAGAGCAGAATGAATGTCTGTTCTTAGGGAGTCATTTTTATATTGGTAATTGAAAACTCTCCGCTTGGTTCAGCACATCAGTCTCCTAAATTACACAATACATTTTCAGAACAGCCTGCAAACTTGAAAGAAACCAGGGTAGAAGCTTACAGGCCCGTTTCTCCTGCTTAGCTCAAACTCATCCTGGCAAAATAGTCTCTGCACCACAGCAGTTGAAAGGTAACCTTAGGGGCCCATCACAGAGAAGAAATAAGAGAGCTATGCAGCTCACAACCTCCCCTCCAGGTGAGCCATTAGAAAGGAAATCAGACCATGAATTCTTATAGGCTTGGAAAGTCCAATGTATTGCTTTTTCTTAGGCTTCCATGAAGGAGGTGCAGGAAAGCAGACCACAAGCACCAGGGAACTGCGCAGAGGGAGGGAGGCCACAGTACCATCTACAGCTTCTTTCCTACAACTGTCAGAGGTGGGTGTCTGATTACAAAAGGTGAAAAGCAAGACAGCCTTTTTTTGGCAGAACAAAGATTTGTAAAATGCTCTCAATAATCGATCGCTGCTGTTATGGAGGGCAGGGTCTTCCTGTGAATTGCTGGGATTTCTTCACGGCAAGCCACCAGAAAGCAGTATAATTGTTAGGCAGGGGCTGCAAAGATTGCAGTTCTGTCTGTGGTGTGGCTCTTGATGGCACACAGCCCATCCTTGCGAGCCAGACCCACCTCTGAGGAGCAGTGTAATGAACCCATTAAAGGTGGTCGCATTGTCCAGTCAGCCGTGCAAGCACAGCACAGGGTATCACTCCAGGGTCCTCAAGCCTTGGCTGCCACGTGCCCCCAGGGCATGGGGAACTTCATCTCTGAGAACTTGTACCCACAAGCAACATCCTCTGAGCACTACATGCTGAGAGCTTGTCCCAGGGACCTTGTTAACAACCTAGAGCTCTGGATAGGGCTTGTAGATAGATGGTAGTTACCAAATGTGTCTGGTACCCCTGATCTTTGCTTAATACCAGTTTTCAGGCATGAGCCTTGTTTGGGATAACCCTGAGATTTCACCGTAAATGCTTACCCTGGTAGTATGTGTATCACCATTCGTAGGTCTTGGACCCTCTCCCCCACTCCAGCAGCCAGCAGGATCTCGGCTGTCTTTGCTTTGTATCACACAGATGACCTCTGGGTCTTGGGTGGGAAGGACGTGTTCTCTAGTGCATTCTGACTCTTGTGAGTTGCATCCCAAGTCACTTCTGGTAGGAGCCTCCATCAGCAGGGACCTCATGGAAAGGAAAAATTCCTCACAGAAATCGTCAACGATAGATGATGTGGGATAGAGCTCCAAGTGGAGAAGGTGGCACTGGGGTGCAGCCTTGGACCCTCCCTCAGCAGCAGGACTGTCATCCTATAAGCCAAAGTCAGATGGTTGAAGTCTTCTCCAGGTCCCTCATGCCTTCTGTAGAAAATGCTACTTATCCCTCTGAATGAGCAGCCCAGCACCTTACAAAGCTGTGTATCTCCCCCCGCACCACCTGGCAAACCACCCCCACCACCCCTCAGAAGGAGGGCCCAATGCAGGATGCATGGCAAAATTTGAATGGCTCACAAAATTAGTTTTGCCGCATCTGCTTCTAAGAAGTACTGCAGACTACTGCAGTGGAATTGCTGCCTGTAGAGGACCAAATTAAACTCCACCTGGCAAGGTGCTGGGGGTGTTGGCTGAGCTGCACTGGCCTGGTAGTAAGAAAGGCTGGTTTTGCTTAAGAACTGGAAGTTAGAGATATCCCATGTACTTAGCAAAGGATAATTTAACCTCTGTGTCCTTGCAAAGGAGAAGTAGACTTGCAGTGGTGAACATTGGGACATGCAAAGCTATTATGCTCTGCTGACTTGGAACAGCATTGATCAGTTTGTGCTAGCTACAGATCTGGTAAGGAAACTTTAAGTACAGCAGATTGATTGCTACCAAGGGACAAATTCCCCATAGCTGGTTGGATTCAAGCACTGAAGCAATGACATATTGATCTATTTATGGTGATTTATTAGTATTAGTCCTGTACCCCAAACTCTCTTGTGCAGTTATACAAGTAAAAAAGCATGCTATTGGTAGCTTAACTGACTTCTTCCAGAGAATATATAGAGGATATACCACTATGTGAAGCCCCACCTTATGAGCATATGCTGCAATCTACAGTGGACAGGAATATAAAAGTGATCACAGGGCAAAATGTATCCCACAACCAGCTCCAGCATGGTGCTCCCCAGGCTTTGAGTTTACGGGTAGCAGGCAGGTCTGGGGTGCTGCAGAGCAGCTTCTTCCCTGTTCCAGCAGCCCAGAGCAGGGGAAGGATCCCTGCGAGGAGACAAGGGGAATGTGGTGAGTGCAGAGCTGTTGGTGTTGGGTGTGGGACTGCTTGGGCAGCCCACAGTGGGGTTGGTGGGAGCAGAGAGGCACTTAAAGACCAGAGGGAAGCCCCCGCCTCCCCAGCGCAGATCCCTAATGGGTCTTCTGCCCTTTGTCATGCACATTGTTTGGTGTGTCCCCCTGCCTGAGGAAAGCTGTCCTCTCGTCCCTGCCCTCTGCACAAGGTTGTGGAGGTGAGGACATAATCTCCTAATATGCCTTGTTCTGGAAGGAGAACAGGATTTATGAGAAGGAGAGGCCTCGGTGAGGGTCTGAACTACAGATCTGCACTCTGCGGACATTTCTCATTGGACATTTCTCCACTTTGAGCTCAATCCACAAACCTTCCTAGCCTCAGAGCTGGTCTTAGGGAGTCACAAGGGTTTAAATGAGCTGCCCGCGTGGGAAGAGTTGAGGCAGGATGTGAATGTCCTGCAGCTCTGGAGGTTTTGCCATCCCAGGCTCTGCTCAACTGCTGCAGACCCATCCAAGTATCTTTTGTGGTGTACTTTTCTTTGGGTTTTCCCTAATTTCCTGTTGAATTTCACTGATGTGAATGAGCTTCTGATGCCTCAAATAGCCACTGACATATTAAGCTCAAAAATTGCTGTGATGGTTTAAGTTGGTTTCTCTCCCCTTGCTTGCTCCAGGCACGTGCCTGTTGTGCTGCTTGTCCCAGAGCTCTCCAGCCTCAGCCAGGTGGGGAAAGACAAATAGATTCTGGCTCTTTACCCACCACAGTCTGGGGCCAATGTGACAGTTTAAATGGAAATCTTTGGCAGTTTAAGTTAACAAGCCAAGCAATGAATGGTTGAAAAAGTGGCGTGCATCTGCTCCAGGGATTAACCTGCAGCAGAATTTGGATAGTGGGGCTGCAGGAGTGTTAAATCATCCCCATGTGAACCACCGCCATTCAGCTGGAAGCAGCCCCAGGCACACACCATGCATCAGCTGCAAGTGGTGCCCATTTGTATCACTTTATTTGCAACTAATGAAATAGCTAGAAACATTTATTGCATATAAATTATATATGAGCACCCATCATACAAATAAACTCTTTCCTGTCTCAGCTTTCCACTTCCTTCTTAATCAGAAAGTCTTTTCTGTTTTGGACAGATTCAGGAGTCTCTGCTGGTTCCCATCCCCTGGGCCTGCTCTGGTTAACAAGTGAGGCAAGCTACTCTCCAGGTCTCTGCAGAACCCGTACATACTGTTACAGTAAGCACTTATTTTAATGTATTTAATTGAGAAGCGGCAGGGAAAGGAGAGGCGTTTCTCCCCGGCTCTTGTCTAGACTTAACCTTCCTTCACTTTCAAAATCTGGCAAATTCCCCATAGGCTGAGACAAAATAATAGTGAAAACCAGAAGTAATCTGACACTTGTAATTACAGGCCTACCAGCTCCTTATTGACCTCAGACAGAATAGGGAAACAGCACATACAAGGATGATTTAAAAACAAGAGAAGAGTTCTAGTAAATGCCAAGTCTCATCTGTTTATGGAAAAGAATCCATAAAACTGAGTTGGTAACTTTTGGAGATGCAAATTATAGGCTTGGGTTATGGATTTGGCTGATGTAAAAACTGTTGGCATAATATGGCTCTAGCAAGGAATGTGATAGTCTTACATTGTGTTTTGATTTTTTTTAAAAAAGGAATGATACCAAATTAACAAATTTTGTAGTAATTGGACTGAAAATTGACTAGTTAGCAAGTGTCACAACGTTAAAGTTGGTACAAGCACATAACGTGTGTTTTTGAAACAGCCCAATGGCAAGTTACTCAACGTGAGCCACACTTCTTGTCTGGCAGCTCTGTCTGTGGAAGAAATTACTCCAGCAAAGGATTGACTCACGATGTAGGAGCAGCTGAATGTGAGCTCCCAGTGCAACGCTGCAGTCAGAAAGGCTAATTCCATCCTTGGATGTATAAGCAGGGAATGCGGAGCAGGTGTAATGAGATTATATTGCAGGAGATTATATTGCGTCTGCTAATTCCATGAATGTGATTCCATGATGTGAAAGAATTCCCGATTTTGACATCTATAATTCAAGGAGGAAGTTAACAAGTTGGAGAGGCTTTCTGCAACAGCTCTAAGGACTATAAAAGGGTATAAAGACATCTTATGGAAGAGGAGAGCTTAGGACTGATACAATTAAAACCTAAATATACCTATGCAGGATTAAATTTTTGCTTCTCTAGTAGCTGCTCTGCCCAACAACAGGACAAGAAAGAACAGTCTAGAGATACATTTTATAGTTGAGAAAGGAGTTAAGTACTTGAGCAGTTTACTTAGGGTGGTGGCAGCTTCCCAAACATCAGCAGTTTTTGAATCAAGATAAGATGTTTAACAAAGCAACAGTGATTAATGTGACAGAGTCTTTTGTCCTGTGATCATTGGGAAAGGACATCAGTCTGGAAATTAGTCTAGTGCAATCGCTGTCAGATAGTACCAGCCTGCAATGCTTCTGCTACAAACGCTCCCAAAATTATAGTCCATAGCTATAGTCCTTCTTGCTTTCTGTGTTGTTTTTCTTCATTTAGAGGCTCAGCTTCCTCAGCTGAGGAAGGCCCTGCTTTTAGGTCCAGCAGTTACTTAGGACCTTTCTGCTATGGGGTCTGTGTCTTGAATCACTCCCTGCTCTCCTTCGGGGTGGCCTCCTGTGGCTTTTTTTGTTTGCTTTGGGGAAACCACTGAAGCAGCTGGGTATAGGTCAGAGCTCGGTGCCTGTCACCTGTGAGCGGGGTTCAGCATCACCTCCCATCTCAGCGTGGGGGAACAAATCTGGGGAAACCTGGGCAGGGCAGAGGCTATATGTTCCAGGTGAAGCACTCTGAGTGGAGTGCTCCAGACAAGGTCCACCACTCTTGGGCAGCACTCCAGGAACACATCCTGAAAATGTGGGCTCACAGGGAGAAGCAATAGGTCTCGGGGGCACAATGAAATCCTTAACTGAGCTTCTCCCTCTGTGTCTGGTAGGCAGTGATGTTAGGAGGAGTTAGCTGAGGTGGCCACAGAGCCCCAGGGAGCTCACACCTGAGTCCCTTGATGCGGTGGGCTGGTACCTCCTTTCCCCTGTCCTGGATCATCCTCTGTTACTGCTCTAGGGTGTTTGACGTATAGGCCAGATTGAGAGGCGGGGGAGCGGTTTGCTATACAGTTATAAAAGGCTGTTTGTTTTCTCTGCGGCTGCTTAAATCTGACCTAAATACTTTCCAGGCTATGCAGCCTGCTGCTTTCTTTGAAAACCTAGAAGGTCACTGACTCCTGGGTCTTCCTCCCTCAAATAAACCAGGGGCAGGTACGGAGCCATAACTGCACTGGCAACAAGTGAGAACTGCCCTCCTTTTTTCCCCCTCCTCTTCTTTTTTTTTTTTTTTTTTTTAAATAATTTGGCAATAATAAGCATACAAGGACCCACTAGACTTGTGTCCTCCACAAGGCAACCCCCCCGTGGCAACCACCGTGGGCAACCACCGTGCCGGGACTCAGCAGCGTGTCGGCTCACTTTGCTCCCCAGCTTTGCTTCCCACCCTTCCTGCCTGCAGGAACCTCAGGTTGCCTGATGGTGCTGGGAGAGTGGTCCCATGTTCCCCGCTGCTCCGTCAACCTCAGGTCCAGCTGAGGAACGTGCAGGAACCCCGTGCCAGGCTGGCAGGCAGGCTGGCATGGTGTCTGCCATGGTTGTGGGGTGTTATGGTTTGAGGAACCCACAACAATTTATTGTCATGTAGACAATTATTCTATCATCCAATAGCCCCTCCCCACCCAGAAAGGGGAATCGGGGAAAAAACCAAGGAAACCCGAGAGCTGGAATATAAACAGATTTAATAAAATCATAATACTAAAGAATCAATATTGATCCCGATACCGATATAAAACATACAAGAATTATACTCAGCCACTTACATCAGCAGGAAGCTGTGCGCTTCCAGCAGTGGACAGCAAGTGTCTGACACTGCAAGCACTACGGCTTCAGGAGGAAGGGAAGACCTCAGGGGTCTGGCACCAGGGCAAGAAGTTCTCAGGATCACAGCCATCAAGGAGGAGGGAAATTCCTCGGCAAACTTTCTAATTTATATTGAATGTGACGTTCATGGTATGAAATAATCCTGTTGGCCAGCTTTGGTCAAGTACCTGGGTCTCACTCCTTCTTGTCCCTGCACCTTGCTAGCTCGATAACACTAAGACCTTGAAACCCCCATGCCATAGGCAGCTACAAAGCAAATATTTTCACAAATTCAGACACTAGAGTCTTCTAAAAATGCAGCCGTCCCAAGCATTAGAAGAGACCTTACTGAAAAGTAAAATTACTGAAAGAGAAACGAATCCCGTGTCGCTCAGACCCGGACATGGGGGAAAGCCAGAACAGCAGAGGGTGTTGCAGGCTGGAACGAAGGCGCATCGGCAGCAGCATGTGGGGTGCTCCCGGCATGGCTGGCTATGGCTCCCCACCCTCCAGCCCTCCGGGACACGCAGCGTGGCTGGGTCTGGGAGCACACCGGCGCGGTGCCGCAGGTTGGCAGGCTGCAAGCAGCGGCGCACGGCTCCCCGCAGCCGCCCTAGGTCACTCCGCTCTGGGCAGCCCCCGTACCTTCGCTTTCCTGGAAAGCAGTTTCTCTTCATTACTGAGAAGAGCCCTGCTCTCGGAGGGGAAGGAGGGGCTTGGCCACCGCTTCATGCAAAGGGGCCACTACTTGTGCTAATTTTTCTCATAAGAGCCGAACTAATACATCCTCCACTCTAAACCACAGAAAGGTGTTTTTGTTTGGGGTTTTTTTCTGAGGGGAGCAGAGGAAGGGGGCTGGGGGATTTTTGTGTGTTGGTTTTATCCTCCTGGCTTTCTCTTTTTCTCTTTTTATGTTGTTGTTGGTTTCTTTTTTTTTTTTCCCCCTTCTTCTTAATGCTTTGCTGTTAGCATCTCCTAAAAGGAGGCTTTTAGAAAGTTATGAGGGACCACCCAGAAAAGGGAGGAAGGGTCAAAAGGGGAAAACCACCTAAGACCGTATGCAGAAACAGTACATTTTGTACTGTTTGCAGGCTGAACCTGCAGCACTTCAGGAGATTGTGGCAGTCATTTCCTACCCACTCCCCAAGCATCTTTCCATTCTCCTCTCTTTACAAAATCTCATGCACTGACTGCATCACCTCTCGTGCCAGAGTAGCCAGGCCTGCCCCCATGCTTTCTTCTCTCCCTTTCTTTCATGTTTGACCACCTGGAAGGAACCCCCCAGGTTAAGTCTGGGCCACTTGGATCACTCCATTGCCAGGGCAGTTTCACCTCCCTTGTGCACACAAAGCCAGTGTGCACGCTAATGGGCCACAGTATGTTTGGCTCCAGCTGGGAGCCCAGTGAGGTCCTAAGTAATTGGTCACTCATCCTCTGGAGATGATGCTCCAGGTCCAGCTCAGCCTCCACTCAGTTTTGCTGGCTGAAGGGCAAAGCAGTACTGACACACCTAACATGTTCACACCCCTGTGCCCTCTGCATTCTTCTTCTTTCACTCTTTTGTACCTCTCTTCCTTTCTTCTGCAGATTTTTAGTGCCTCATTATCTCCACCTCAGTGCTTTCCCTCACCATATTACCTTCTTCCTTCTTCTGCGGCACTGCATGCCTTGTGCTTTCCCAGAAACCCATATTTATTCAGCAGTTTGCAGTGATGTGCCCCAAAATACCTTTCTGCTTCCCACACCTCCCGAATGGACAGGGGCAAATAGGCAGCTTGTGGTTCTTTCTACCTTGTGCAGGCCGTAAGAAATCCGAACGCTGAAGCTGTTAGAGTGTTACTGGCTCATGGGTTGCTGAATATCAACATCTTTGAACTTACCATAGACTTGGGGGTTGGTGAGGAACAAGCAGAGAAATGCCATAAAGGAAAACTACGATCCAAAGGTAGGATGAAATCAGACCTACTGCCCTCAGCAGCTGGACTTCAGACAAAACTCTCTGGAAATGGTTCATTCCACCAGCAGCACTACCAATTAGTGCTTTGATGTTTAATATTTTTTAACGTTTTAGTATCGGGGATAGTGAGGGTGTATGTATCCTTAGGCAGAGGCAAAAATGAGGAGTAGGATAAAACTCTTCTTGGGAGCTATTCCTCTCCATGCTGTCATCAGCATCCTGGTCATCTCAGAAACCCTGTCTTTAGGATCGATCCAGCTTTCTCCAGTGATGCACCAAGGGGCAGTGTTCAAAGCAAGTTGCTCATGGCAGGACCATTAGCCTGCCTGCATCCTCACTGTCATTACACAGAACCTTTCAGGTGGGCATCTGTGCGCTGAGAGCAGTTGGGGGAAAAAAGCATCAATCCAGAGTTGAGTCTCTTGGTTCTAGGGAATTTACTCATATTCTTCTTTTCCTAAGAAAACTCACTGAAAGGCAGGGTTTGTTTTTCACCTTAAACACATCCAGGCTTGGTTTCAGGCAGCGGGGAAGAAATGCAACACTAGCAAAGCCAGTGCTTGAGCATGGTTTGGTTGCCGTCTCCTCCTTTGTGTCGCAGGACGCAAAACTACTTGAGCATCCTTGTATTTTCCACCTATAATGAAGCCACCTCAGAGGTACCTCGATCCTGAACACATTTCGGGTCCTGTGAGTCAAGTCTGAGCTTTGGAAAATTGTGGTCAATGGTGCCATCCTGAGACATGTCTCATCAGCTTTTATTGCTGAAGAGGATTGCTGCAATACGCTCCAGCTGTAACTGCTGCAAGGTCACAGTTTCAAGTGGATGACAGAGAGAAGAGCGAGACCTGCAAGCAATCTCCGAGCAGTGAGGCTGATTGTTACTTTTTGCAGGCAAAGATGAAGAGGAAGAATAAAAGGCAGAATTAGACTAGTCCATTTAATGTTAAGACAAGGTGGCTGGTAGAATCTATGAAGTCACCCAATAAATGCTATAAATATCCACAGAGGGAAACGGACTCCCTACTAGGCAACTGTACAGCAAACCATGGGATATTTTTGAAGCTGTCATCCAAAAATACAAAGAAAAGTGTGACAAGCCTACTTAAAAACCAAAAATGGAACAGATGAGCACTTCGTCTCTGCTGTGATTTAGGGCTCCAGCGGCAGGTCCTCCCACTGAAGCCTCCCTGACAAAGAATGAAGCGCTTTGCCCAGACTCTTATGGAAGTTCAGAAATTCTTCTGTGGTCAGTGGCATCTTCATGCTTGGTTGAAAGAAAAAAAAAACCACGGACCGATGTCTCAATCCTCAGCGGAACTTCTGGCAAGGCTGCAGATGAGATTCGTTGGTGTGTTCCCGACTGCTTCGTGCTCCCTAGCAATGCAAAGCAGCTGTAAAGCTCTTCTAGTGTCAGCTGCTCGACCCACAGCTGCTTTGCATCACCGGACTGGTGCAGGGCGGCCAGAGCCATGTCCCGTGTCCCCTGTTGGCACACAGATTTTTCAGCAGGGCGATCCACCTGGCATGCACGCAGCAGGGGACGCGCGCAGCCGTCCCAGCGGGACCTGGAGAAAGTGTAGAGGTGAATGGTGCAATCAAGCCATAGCCTAATTGCAGGCTCTCGGCCTTTAACAACTGTGGGGTTTGGACTGACTTCCAAAGTTTATCTTTTCTCCTATTGCATCTAGTCTCTTTCAGGAGTCATATGCTTACGGCATGCACCATGTGGTGCACTATTTATATTTTACATCATAAAATCTGTGCGCGTTTTCCCAGTTTTTATGTGATTTCCAGTATTTTCATTCGGCCCACCAAGGCAACAGTGTGAGATTTTTGGCACGCTCCTCCAAAGCAGGTTACGCTGCCGGGGTGCCCGCTGCCCTTCTGGGGGCTCCTGCAGTGCCCGCAGAGGAGCCGGGAGAGCTCCGGCCGGGAAGGGAAAGGCCGGGACAGCCTCCCCGTTTTCCGCTGGCTCAAAGGACCCTCGTTTGCTGGCTCTGCTGCCCCGGCCCCTTCCGTAGCCCCCCGCCCCGGTGTTTCACAGTTCCGTTATCCCCAGACTGGGACATAGCACCCCTTCCCCGGTGCTTGCCAGCTGCGATGCCCAGCCCAGAGCGGGAGGGCAGCAGACGGTAACCGGGAGGAAGGGCAGAGCCCCGGTCCCCCGCTGCCGCCGTCGGGGCCCGCCCCCGCTCCCAGGGGCGACGCGTGGCTCCGGCAGGTCCCGGGGGGCGGTGGATGCTGCGGTGCCCTCCCGGTGGGGATCCTCTGCCAGTGCGAAGCGGAGGGGCTTTCACAGCATCTTTTTTTTTTTTTTTCTCTCTCTCTCTCTCCCCCCCAATCCGTCCAACTTTTCTCTTTTTACAAAAACTTTTTTCTTCTTCGCTTTTTTTTTTTTTTTCCCCTTGCAAGAGGCACGCCGTGGAAAGACGGGGTGGTGGAGGAGGGAGAAACCCCTCCCCTTCCCCTCCCCCGTGGCTCCTTCCTCGGAAAAGAAACACTTGGGGGGTTTCCTCCCC
>JAHREE010000203.1:0-22155 GCA_033628505.1 Tringa tobata
CCTGCTCTGGTGGGAGGTGTCCCTGCCCAGGGCAGGAGGGTTGGAACTGGATGATCTTTAAGATCTCTTCCAACTCTAACCATTCTGTGATGCTATGAAATAAGTGTGTTAGACCAGGAAGAAAGTAGGTCAGAATAATCCCTAATAACAAGAAGTGTCAGTTTAACTGGAGATGATGATTTCCCACCATCATATATATGAACACACACCCAGAGGTGACTCTTCTCCACTACCTGTACAGAAGCTCAGGCAGAGCTGGCTGCTGTTCTAAAGAGCACATTGTCAGCTCCTTGTCTGCCTAAAATAAAGATTTAAAGTAGTGACTGAAACATTAGTGACCTCTCTATGCTGTATTGCAAAGGGAACTAAACCAAGAAAGTTTCATTATGAAGTTTGTTTCTTCTTGCAAATTTTTATTAGAATTTTAAAATTGAAGTCAATATTGCACTGTAGGAATCAACTTAATGTTCATTTCTGAAAAAGAGGAGGAGAACAGCGAGGATGGAGTAGAATATGTTTTATCATGCAGAGATATTAAGAAAGTAAATGTTGAGAAGTGTGACCAGAGTTCTGTGTCTGTTTATCTCAACAGCCCAGTTTTCTTGCAGACAGGGCTGGGAGGTCGGACGGAGCTCCTTTCCCCTCTTCCCTGCACATCTCAGCCTCTGGGAGAGGGATCCACCTCCCGACTGCTATCCTAACCCCCGCCACGATGAGTCAGGAAGTGCTAGAAAGGGAAGAGCTGGAAGCTTTGACAGTAAATCAGCTGGTATACCTGGGCCAAGGAGGTGAAGGGATGAGGTCCACACCTAGGAAAGGACCAGTTCATCATGGGATTCAGGATGCTTCCCTCTGTGTGGGGGGGAAATGGAACTAAATGGTATTTCATTTATGATGGCATTCTAGCACCACCCTGATACACTTCTCTTAATTTGTGCTAGCTTCCAAACTCAGACCACGGCTGCGAGATGTATTTCCCGTAGCATTTCTTACTATTTTTAAAAGTTTGGGTTAGTTGCAAGCATTGATTTGCCTGCATTTATCACGTAAGGCTTGAAAGTCTGATCCTGCTACATTTTAAACAGAGCAGTATACCTCCCATAGCTGTATCGATTACTGTGCTTTGACTTTCAGATCATGGTGTGTCTCAACAAGTGTAAGGTTCAGAGTGTGACCTATGCTTAATAGCTTCTAAGAGCTGCCTCCTCAAAATTCAGTGACTAAAGGATCTAAGTTGATGAAACTGTATTAGCAGCAAATGGTAAGGTGATACATGAGAACACTGGGAAGGTGATGAGTGCAGCACAGATCTAATCATGGACATCCCAAATGCTTCCTGAGAACTATCCAAGATGCAGTAATTCTCGGCTGAAATTCACTCCTTGGTACCTTTTACACTAATACGATTGATCAGAGCTTGTAGGCCTTCAAAAAGTATGTTGAAGGGGCTCTGTCCTCTTGATTGGTGCTTTTAACTGCAATAACCTCCTTTGGCTATTCAGTGTACGTTTGGAAGGTACAAAGTCAAACTAATGGGAACATCTGAAGACTCACATGGATCCACTTTGCTTGGGGGAAAATGTCAGTCTGAACCAAAACCAAAGATGGATCAAAAATACAACAGAAATTTTAAAAATTCAAAATTATCTAGGTAGTGTTTAAAAATGAAACATTGAATGCATGTTATGTGCCTAAATGGTAAATGTTAACTATTTAACATCCTCTCTCATACCATATACACGTCATGCCATTTGAAAGTTTTTAAAAGCTTTCAAGACATTCAAGAACCATTGACATCTGCACTGCCTCCAGTATGCACTGGTGTTTTTTGATGTAACATTTTCAATGCCTACATTTTCAAAAGTAAAATTCAGGAGAACTGAAAAGACTAGCTACGCTTTCTGAACATCAAGCCCTGGTGTGTCTCGAGTTTTGTGCCCACATATTCATAACCATGTGCAGAAGTCATCAGTCATTATTTGCTTCAGAGACTACATTTATATTTTCCAAGTAAAGGAAGATTGTATTTTTATTTACAGTGATAAGGCGTAATATAATAGCTTAAAACATTTATCTTAAACTCGGTGTATGCAGATATAGTACTGGAAATTTGCATGATTTCGTAATTTCTCCAGATAAACTCTTATTTCACAACAAAACAGTGTACACATATGCATATATGTGTAAGTGAATGAATATATACTTAATACTGCTGATGCCAGTTTTCATCATGGTATAGGATTTTACTGTATGAATCATGAGGAAAGGAGATGTCTGAAATTATGTACGAGAATTGAGGACTCTTCCACTAACTGCCAGCTATTGTTGCTCTCCTAATTGAAGGACAGATGCGCTTTGGAGAGGATTTTCTTTTTTGTTTTGAAGCAGTTGTCTCTGTGTGCAAAGAAAACATCATGCTGAGCTACCAGAAGCAGCATTCATTCTCATTTGAAAGCAGGTCACGCATTCCGTTTCGCTCTCAATTCAATTTCTGAATAATCTCACCAATGTGCACCACACGTGCTGCTGAAAGGACTCACACTGGGAGCATCCCTTAACACACTTAGTAGTGCTCTGGGTTTATTCTTTTTCTACTTCAGTCTCTAATTTTGCACAGCTGCCACGATGAGGCACCCAAGTCTGCCAATGTCATTAACCTTGATTTTTTTATTATTTTTTTTTTCAGGTAGAAACACTCATCTTTTCCCTCAACACCAAGTGAAAACCAGTATAACCACTGCAAAATCCTGTCACTGCTTCTCAAAAAGCGTTCACAGACAGAAAATAAAACCAAACAAACTGTCAGCATAATACTCAGAACAATGGATTTAACTGGGTATTGTCATCTTCAACACAACTTCCACTACTGAGAACACAACCTGGAAATGTATTTAGATACCATCCTCAAAGGCAGCTATCGTCAGTCAGTCACATACCCAACTTACTACCCCAAAGGCCCTCAAAATTAGGAAGAACTGATTTTTACTTTTAGGTCTTTTGTTTCTAAAAAAGCCAACAAAAACTGGCAAAATAAGCAGTGGCTGCAAAAGTTCAGAATAACACAATGGGCTCTTTTACGGGGACTTGCAGGGAGTGTTCTCCATGAGTGCAAAGGTAACACTGCCTGATTAAAGACCACTTTCCATTAAGGAGCACACCACCGTCATCATCTGGAACGCCTTCGATGGTGGTTTGCTAACCAAGGGGCTTAGAAAATCGTTATAATCACATTTTAAGACATCACAATTCTAAAACAAAAAGAGGTGCAGCACTGCAGAAACTTGCAGGGTGGAGTGCAGCTGAAAGGCGAGGAATGTATTCCACCGTAGCTCCCCAGGCTCCATGATCTGCAATCTCAGAGTCAGCAGATTCTAAGGTGGAAAACAACGGCATGGAGAGTGGGGTGGTGTGAAGATACCGTAGCCAAACTGTGCATCAGCGTGGGGAATGGGAATTTATGGTGCTATGAACAATGACAAGCTGCACAGTTGTTATCCTGAGCCAACAGTTTCTTATTTTATAGTAAAAATCCTGCCCTTTGGTTGAACGTTGCTCATTATGATGTAAGATCAAAACACAACTCTAAACTAAAAGCTACCTGCCTCCAAGGTGCGACCACCCCTCACTGAGTCTGTGCTCTGAATGTTTGTTAGTCTATTGCTTTAAATGTGAAGCAGGGAAATTTTCCACCAGCTGTAACTAAGGTATGTGTGACTAGAGTCACTCAAGCTCCACCCGAAAGGTAAAAAATAGTATAAAGACGGCTTAAAAATGGGGAGATGTTAGGGAAGACATCATGGCAGACAAGTCAGGATGACACCATCACGAACCATCACTGACTTCTGGGACCTGTCGAGGGGCTGAGCCTTCCTTCCCCCCACCACAGGGACACCTGTTGGGTGGGATCCGTACACTGCTGCACCCACTGCTTCAGAGAGCTCTATATAGAGCTGTTCTATCTTCCTGTATTACTCCAGTTGGTTTGTGCTGCTGTATAACTTGTATGTGCTCTGCAGACAGGGTTATTATCGCCGGCAATCCAAAAGAACCTGCAATCCTGTTGCTCCAATAAACTCATTAATACATTCATTAATCAAGCTGTGAGAGTTCTCACTGAATGTGACCAAACTCCTTACATTTGGCCACGCTAGTTCATTGATCGCGGCTAGAGTGAAGGTGCATCACAGTGCTGTGTGTCGGGATAGTTCAGCACACTGAACAGGATATTGCTGCTGTGTGTTACAAAGATTTTCAATTTTTAAAAAGCCTGTACCTGAAGCTTCCCGACTGTGTTAATGGAAATGAAGGAATTACCAGTGAAAATATACTTCTCTGTTGTGCTCGTACCAGTGGTCAGCCACCCACAGCAAATTAAAAAAAAGCTAATTTGTCAGGAAAATAAAATAGCTGTTGTAGTACTTATAACAACATAGAAATTAATGGGGCCGGTGACCTTGGCCTATTTAATAACTGGAAAAAGATTAATATTATGTTTATCTTTAAGAAAAGTGGGAAGGAGGACTGGGGCACTATACGTCCATCAGCCTCATCTCAGTCCTTAGAGAGGTCATGGGCATGGCCTCTTGGAACCCATCTCCAAGCATATACAGGACAAGAAGTTAGTAAGAGTCTTTCTCTCTAGTCACTCTCTTCAGTAGTAGTATTCATGGCGTGAAGAAAGAAAAAGCTTTAACCCATAATTTAACTCGTCCATAATCAACTGAAGTTGCCTAGTTTCAGACACATACTAAGTTATAGGTCTGTACTAGAACCCCAGAATAAATTTGGATTTTACTTGCATTTATTGACCCTCATATCTAATGTCATCTCCTAAAACAAACAGAGCAAAAAGCTAACAAAAACCAAACCTGATTTTTTTTATCTAATCTCAAAGGTACAATCACAGAGATAAAGTCATTCCTGTTAACTTTCCTCATGTGAGAGCTCCTCCGTATAAAATAGATACACTGAACGTAAAATACAGCTAAAAAGAATGTATATTCTAATGGTTAAATTACTTTCTTTAAATGAAACATGTTGCTCTAGAAAAAACTCTTCCACAGACCTTTCCAGATTTTAACAAATCAGAAGATATAATAGTTTAAGAGAATGTTGTTTCATTTTATTTATTTTAAATGACTATATTTTTAAAAAGCAGGATATTAAAGTCTACTTCAGAAATGGAGGGGCAGTCAAAATACAATTTTATAGTCATATAAAATGACTAGCTGATATCTATTGTAATTCAGTGAGTTACGGGCTACTGTTAGATACTAAACCTAAAAGCATTGTTGGTCTCAGATCATACGCAGCGTCTTAAAGAAATAGTATCTCAAATGGATATTGAGTTATGTGTTACATATTATGTACATAGGCATACTTACTGATATAACACTGTTAACAAAAGAAAACATTACTTCCTAGTGGCTAACACACATTTCCCTTTGAAGCAGGGAAAAATAATACTTCAGATGCCATTTTGACAAAGTGACAACCTTTTAACAGTCTACCCATTTTATTAAGATTATGAATAAAAATGAAAAGTTTGCCTTTCTTCAAAACAAGTAAGAACAGAAATAGTTGCTAACTCTATTGCCCTTCATAGAAAACTGAATTTCCCTACTACCTAATTTTTATCTGATCTTTCAACCAGCTTGTCCCAGAAAAATCTTAACCAGTGCCTCATGTACCATGTCTGGTAAACTTCCCATTGGAGAGAGTTTCAGGAAACAAGCCTGTAGATTGCTGGGACTGCACATCAATCATCTAGAAATTTAATTTTTCAGTTAAAAACTGATTTGGTTTTCCGAACCTGGCAAGACCTGGAGTGAAAACCAGATGCTTCTAATTTTTTTTCCAAGTGCATGCCACCTCTCTAGAGAAGATACTTCAAAAGATACAATTAAGGCACTGCACAAGCTTCCTATCGTCCTGGGTTTTTTATGTTTACCATACTAAGATGACTTCAGTGCTTGCACTGCCAAGGTAGTACCTAGAGTCTCATCTTAATTTCTGAATGTAGCCAGCTGCAGACATTGAAAACCATGGAGAGATTTACAAAAATAACACAAAGCAAATGGAAGTTGTTACCAGTATAGAAGTGGGATAGAAAACTGGCTTAAACCTGACAGTGTTGTGCTATTGAAAAAGTCTTTAAGCTTTTCTAAGCCTTGCATCAAACATCACTAAATAGATGGGAGGAATAAAAAAGGAGACAATTGTTTGCTGATGTAAAAAAAAATTAAATATAGACAAAGAACAGATTTTATTCTTCTAGTAAATATCAGAAAGAGATCCTGCGAGACATGAGGAATAACCAGGTGCCTCCCAATGAAGTTATCATACGCCAGCTGGAGTTCGCTGCACAGTATCCTCCAAAATTTGACAGGGTAAGTAGCCAGGACCGGTCACACTGTGAAGGTGACACAGAGGACACCAACAAGGGAGGGGAAATGTAGACATCTGCTTAAATCATTTTCCTTTGGGTTTGTCTGATCTGGCTGACAGTTGAGCCACGTCTTTAGTAGCAGCTATTGTGTGCTGGTACTGAAACAAGCTCTCTTCTAATAGAAACTTGTTTTGTTGGGTTTTTGTTTGCAGTATAAGTCAAAGAACCCATACCTGGAGAAAATTGACGGTTTCCGCGGCTACTACTATCGATGGTTAAAAGTAATGGCAGGAGAGGAGACCCCCCACCCCTGGGAAAAATACAGAAATATGCTTATTTATAAATATAGAGTCAAATTTTAAAGTAGTATCTGTCCAGAGTCATGCATTCTGGCACTTGTCAAAAATTGTATGGCTCCCCTGGAGACTAATTCTAAAATGTGCATTTTTAATGCTGAACTTAGATGGGAAAAAGAATCTTTCCTATTATTCTGGGCTTCAAAAATGATCAATTCACCTGAATAATGCCTTGTTTCCCGTTCCCCTTCCTCTTCCCCTATCTCTTTCCCTTTCCCTTTCCCTTGCCCTTCTGTGAAAAGCAGCAATCTGTACATCTGAATGTCAATGTGAAACAGTTTGTGCTAAAAAACACCCCCCTTACAGTGAAGTCTCTTGTTTTTTTCAGACCTACTGTTTTTTTCTCATTTTTTTCCGGCAGGGTATAACCAAGCCAAATAGCCATAAGCTACACTGTAACTTTATCAATAAATGCCCTTTAAAACAAACAAAAAACCAAAATCTATGGAAATTCTGTTGTTTCATACAATGACTCGAAAGACACTGTCCTTCAAATTCTTTATGTGACCAGAGTTCAGGGACAAGTGAATGCAGTTTGGGAAAAGCCTTTTTTATACAGACAAGCTGAAACTAATACTTCTATATTGGTTTTAAAATTAAAAATAGTATTTTCCCCTGCTTTTTTATACATCTTGTGACTATTTTGTAGTGTAAAAACTGAGTACATTCATTTAATTA
Source organism: Tringa tobata (assembly GCA_033628505.1). Taxonomy (NCBI): domain Eukaryota; kingdom Metazoa; phylum Chordata; class Aves; order Charadriiformes; family Scolopacidae; genus Tringa; species Tringa tobata. The sequence goes on from JAHREE010000203.1 coordinate 7,423, forward strand.
TTCAAAAGCACCCTCAGGGAGTCTAGTGAACTCTGTCTTCCACTCCGAGCTCGCAGTTTTCATATGAAGCATTGCCCTTTTTCACTCAAGATACCAAGGTAGTAATATTTTTTATGTTTGCAAAATGCCAGTAGGTTACAACTCTACAAAACAATAAAGAAAGGATATTTTCAACAATATTCAAACATTTTCAACTGTCACCTTGTATGGCTCGTTAATTTAATACACCCAAATAATCTTTTAAAAATGATATTGTAACTTTTTATGATAGATTTATTGCTGGTTTGGTCAACAATCACTATAAAAAGGCAAAGCCACTGTTAGCATTATGTGTGTCATTTGTGTACACGCACTCAGAATATGTATTTTAGAAAGAAAGAATAAACGACACCACAAATATCACAAAGTTTTGAAGACAGCAACAGCAAAAATATCAAATGTGATGTGTGTTTGAATCACTTGTGTCATACACTTTAGCATTCCAGATGTAATTCTGACTAAATAAGCAGCGTATTCCATCTCAAAGCACTGTGAAATTTTAAATCTTGTTCCAGGTGTTGTATTTTACTTGGGCATGCTTGTTTTTGGGGCGATGCTGAATTACATATTCTCTTTGTGTAGCTAGAAAAAACTGAAATGCTCTGTTCCAGGCACATTCCCAACTGTTCAGTCGCTGCATCTTGTATAATGGGGACATGAAGACTATTTCCAGTAGCTATTCCTATATGGCTTCTGTTTCACTAAGTCAGAAAATGACTTAGCTAGAAAAATAAAAAACAAACCCCATATATATACATAGGGTAGAGGCTTCCTGTGCCTGTTCAGGCAAAGAATTTTTAAAAGGTTTGCTTAAAAAAACCCCAGAATATAACAACTGGCAATAGCCATTCAGATATAAACTTTAATCTGGTTTTATTCTGAGATTGGGCAGCTGGGTGACTGCTACTAGCTTTGTGTTTTGCTTCTGGGTGTGTTTTTTCCCCTACTAGTTTTTAGTGCCTCTTTTCCAGACACTGTTGTCTGCATTTTTGTAGACAATGCTAACGCCCTAGCAGATTGCACTTTACTGTCAAATTTTCTAACTTTAAAATGGTAAGGAGAGTGTGTAATTTTAACTAGCTGCAGTACTATCATTGTAGTTATCACTAGTAAAATGCAACAAGACAGAACGAACATCTATTAAAAAAAATGATCCCCATGTTTGCGATATGTTTCTTAATGCTTTGCCTTTCTTCATGCTCCACTTTTACAGCCTCTTACCATTTTCAATTTTTCCTATTTCTATTTTGCTACTTAATTGGCAAAAGTCCTCAGTAGATATTTAAAATGGTTTGACGTGATGTGTGAATATCAATATAAATCTCCATTTGAGTGACAGAATGATAATTTTTCTCTACTTTTGCCTGGAAGCTGCAGTAGCTGTTCTATCGTTCACTTTCCACACATTAATGTCATTCTAAATCCTATGATCTTGATCTTCTGGTAAATTGGCTGATAGAGCAGAGGCCTGTCTAAAATGGATGCGTTGCCTCTTTGCTACTATGATATATTCCTTTACCTTTAATGTAATATCACATAAAAAGAGCAACATATCAAGTTGATCCAATTTGAATAAGCAAGGGAGCAATAAGGCATATATTAATCAAAAACTTATTAGAGAGTATGCAAGCTACAAGCATCAGCTTCTCAACAAGATTTCTAAAAAAAAGTGGCTAAAATAATAGAGAACTATAATTCACTTGGAGAGCTACCTTTTTTTGGTTAGATTACATATTAACATTTTTATGACTACAGTTCTCTTTTTAGTTGAAATCATAGAGATCTGTTGAGTAGCGGTTAGCAGATGCACTTTATTAAATTCATCATTTACTTTATATTAGAACGTAGCAAAAAAACACTATGCTGCACTTGTTCTTTTTCCCCTTATAGGTTTGTCACATCTATAAGTAGGGAATTTTACTATATATCAGTATACACTAAGGAATTTTACTATATACTGAAAAATACAGGACATAATACTCATTTTTATTATACTATTTCTTTTGATAGTATTTTTCACGTGGAGACACAAGCATCCTGGCCTGTGTCAGGAACAGCGTGGTAAGACCCGAGAGGTGACGGTCCTCCTGTCCTGGGCACTGGTGAGGCCCCACCTCGAGGGCTGTGTCCAGTTTTGGACCCCTCACCACAAAAAAGACATCGAGGGGCTGGAGAGGGTCCAGAGGAAGGCAACAGAGTTGGTGAGGGGTCTGGAGCACAAGTCTTGTGAGGAGAGGCTGAGGGAGCTGGGGGTGTTCAGCCTGGAGAAAAGGAGGCTGAGGGGAGGCCTTCTCGCTCTCTCCAACTCCCTGAAAGGAGGGTGTAGCCAGGGGAATTTGGTTTCTTCTCCCAAGGAACAGGCGATGGGACAAGAGGAAATGGCCTCAAGTTGTGCCAGGGGAGGTTCAGATTGGAGATTAGGAACCATTTTTACACTGAAAGGGTTATTAAGCCTTGGAATGGGCTGCCCAGGGCAGTGGTCGAGGCACCATCCCTGGAGGTGTTCAGAAGACGGGCTGACATAGTGTTTAGAGACGTGGTTTAGTGATGTGGGTTGTTTTGGGGTTTTTTTTATGGTTTTGTTTTTTTATCAGAGTTAGGTTGATGGTTGGACTAGATGATCTTAAAGGTCCCTTCCAACCTAGATGATTCTAGGATTCTATTATTTGTCATTATAAAATGGAATAAATAGTTAGAAATTGTCATTATCATAATTACCTATTCTTCTTGCTCTGAATGTAAGGACAGGATTAGAGAACAAGTCACACAAGGAGAGGCTGAGGGAACTGGGCATGTTTAGTTTGGAGAAGAGGAGGCTGAGAGGAGACCTCATTGCCCTCTACAACTCCCTGAAAGGAGGCTGGAGAGAGGTGGGGGTTTGCCTCTTCTCCCAAGGGAAGCAGAGGAAAATGGTCTGAAGTTGGGGCAGGGGATGTTTAGATTAGATATCAGGAAGAATGACTTTCCTGAGAGGGTGGCCAGGCACTGGAACAGCCTGCCCAGGGAGGTGGTGGAGTCACGATCCCTGGAGGGATTTCAGAAACGTGTAGACATGGCTCTTCCGGGCATGCTCTAGTGCCCGAGATTGTTGGGTTATGTCTGTTTGTGGGTTTTAGCTTTTTTTGCTTGTGGGTTTTTTTTTTGGTTTTGGTTGGTTGGTTTTGTGGGGTTTTTTTTGTGGTTGGACTTGATGATCTCAAAGGTCCCTTCCAACCACGAAGATTCTGTGATTCTGTGATTTTGATTAAATAAAGAAGCGCAATGCAATGAAAAATCACGCATATAGATATTTATACGTATGTTCATAGCTAAACTAATTATACATGGAGTGCTTTAGGAACATGTTAGCGTGCCAACTTTATTTAATGATTCTCCAAGGAAACTACAGTCCAATCATCAGCCAACTTAAGAATGAAACTGAAACACCCCTGTTGCCCCTCCTTCCACCATCAATGAAATGCTACTCGTTGTTATTATGGGAGGAACAGAGAAGGGCAAAGAAAAAATTACGGCACTGTGTAAATCCCAGATCGGCCCACAGCTTGGATACTGTCTGTATTTCTTTTCCCCTTGTGTCAGTAAAGACAAAATAGAAATTAAAAATCCTTGAAAAAGGGCAACGAGGATGACCAAAAATTTAGGATGGCTTCTGAAAGAGGAAGGACTGGGAAAGCCAGAAATTTTCACCTAGAAAGGCAGGCGCATGGGGCAGTATGGCAGTGGTACACAAAAGCGAGGACAGGATGGCTTGGAATCAGCTTCTCATTCTCCTTTTCCACACTAGAATCGGGGGACATGAAATAAAGCCAGCAGGAGCAGTACCTAAAATTTAAAAAGGAAGGTATTTTTTCATTCATCAGGCTAGACCTGTGGGTCTGCTTGCCAAATGGTACCATCACAGAACAATGCTGGCAGGGACCTCTGGAGATTGCCTGGTCAAAGCCCCCTTCTCAGAGGACGGGTTTATGTAGGTGCAAGGGAAAACTGTAATTACTTAAAGACTCACTAACTTCTGCTGAACAAACCACAACACGCTCAGGAGAACCCCTGTTTGAGGGAGCACGGGAGAGTACTGGGGGACAAGTTAACATCCGTGCACTTTTCATATTCTTTCCTGACCATCTGCTTAAGGCACCCTGGGAAACAGCATCCAGGGAGAGAGGGTTCTTGCCTTGAACCAATACATCCATTCTCCTATTTCCATCTAACCTAATACACACACACAATGCAAACCCTAAAATATTCATGCTTCACCGAATGTGAAGAACTAAGCAGTTGATTATGAAATCAGCAAATCACGCAGACAACATCTTTTTATCTAGATATAAATGGAGTTTCATTGATTTTCACAGAGCAGACTGAGAAAGCAAGAGAGCACTATGTGCATACTCACAGCACACAGGAAAGTGAGAACCTACTGGTTTACAACTTGCCTGTTTTCAGAGATTCTGATGTTCCGGTGAATTGAAGTCAATCCTTCCATATCATACAATGACTTTCTTCTTACACCTATGTCAGTACCCTGAGAAACTCAGACACAGGGGTCTGTGTAATGCGTACTCTGCGACTTTGGTCAGACCTTGCCTGATGTTTCAGTTTTTCAGTTCACAATCCTCTGACAGAAGCGTGACTTTTCTCTTACGTGGCATATCAGACCTGAGTTAGTCTCCAAACAAATACTGTACCATTAACTCCCTCTTTGGGTTGATGGGAGCACACAGCTGTGCAAATGCTCCACCTGTTAAGCCTTTTGAAGCAGAGGAGAACCTTTTGATTATTGCCTGGAGGTACTGTTGACACGAAAAGCTTCAAAGAACACTTCTATTTCCTTTGGGATAAAGGACTGAATGTACAGTACTGATACATGACACCTCTGTTTAAAAGACAGTTTCTTATACACATCACGTTTCGTTTTGTCATCTGGTTGACTAGGAAGTCATAGGGAAAATGATTATGCAATCAATACACCCCTGGCAGCAACAGTCGGAAGGATTCACAGGGTTTTCTATCGTTGATTCTCGCCAAATTTCCGTCTTACTTTTTCAAGGTGGACTTCATCATCACACCAATACATGCATTTGTCAACTTCAGATGGGAGTATTGCAATTTGCTAAGGATAATTTCTTAGGGAGACATGCAAAGCCCAACCAATTCAAAACGTGACTGCACCCATCTTCAGTAGCGTTACTTCAAGCACAAACTACATTTTATTTGATATGCAATCACCTGCAGCAGCTTTCACTTTAAATACATGACTGTCATTTATCAAACCCTAAACAACTTTGATTCTTCAAAATCAGACAGATTAACTCCTTTTGCATACCGTGGCAGAATTAAATAGCAGCTTTCTTCCATACATTTGCCTAGGTTGCCCTACAAGACTCTGCACCCCTGGGCTCCCACCACAACCACCTGCTTCATACTAAGAATATATTGTTCACCTTACACATGCTCTAAGAGAAACCGTCCTGCTTTATCATTTCTTATCTTATGTGCAGTCTGCACGACAGCGCTACAGAGTCATACGTTTTTCAGGCTCCAGTTTTCCACTCATACGGCATCCCCGATCTTAAGAATTGTTTTAATGCCTTTCCTGGATCCTTGCAGATGCCCTGGTGCTCCAGAGGGATAACTTGCTTACACAGATGAAAAAAAAAGAATTAAAACAGAAGGGAACTAGAAACAAAACATTTTTAAATCTCAACTTTGTTTCCTTGTCAGTAGAATACAAGAATATGAATGTACTGATCTTAGTTTATTTTTACCAGCTCTTCCTAAGCAGCACAAGAATAAGATTGCAGGACAGCTTTGATTTTTAATGACGGTACACACGTGCCCCAAATGTGGCAAGAAAAGCATTAAATAAAGAAAATACATAAAAGAATGTAATGAGAATGTTTCCATGAGCCATTTGATTTTACTGAGAGAAAGAAAAGGGAAGAATAGTTACAAGAAGAAAATGAAAGGCTTTTCAGAGTGCCAAATGGCACCTGAGGAATCCTAAGGAAGAAAAATGAATTAAGTTGCTTACAGGTTCTGTGGATGTCTTTTCATTGATACTTCAATTTCATTTCATGTGATACACTCCATCATAATACTAGTCCCTTATCCTTATGAAAGCCAGAAGTCAGGCTAAATCATACAGATTTCATATTTTTTCCAGCATAATTTCTCCCACTTGAAGATATCTGAAAGTGGTATATTTTAAAGACTTCGACAAGATACTTGTCCAAGGATACTAGCTGATGTGTATGATGGATTACCATGACTGCTTTTGACAAAATTATTTGCCCTTTAACTTAGTATTTGAGTAATTATTAGGCTGTATTCTTTTACAACCGCTAGTGAATGCTTGGTTAAAAATGAGTCAAAGGTCCTTCAACCTTTCTCATATACATGTGAGATTATAAAAACAGCAGTATCCAGCCTTTCACTACTTATCACTGCATTCATTACAGTATTTCATAGCCACAAATAAGAATGAGAGGTAGATATCATAATAAACGTTTTAAAATAACTGCACTTTAGTTGGAGGAAATGTAGAACAACATATTCCTTTTTTAGAATTCTTTCTTACCAGAATCTCATGAGCTGGAAGAAAAACCTTCACATTCTGCTGATCAGGTATTCTGTTGATCAAATATTCACTCTTACCTGAGCTTGGAATATAAAAATCAAGCGTGCAGAATTGTCTTCTGACTATAAACTAATCTCTGAAAGGTGCTGCCAAAAAGGCTTCAGTTCTGAACCTAAGAGCGTAGTCAAATATAATCCAAAAAGTAGACTGAAAACCCACCAGTTTCCCTGGTATCAAAGGATTGGATCAAACATATTTGTAACCCTATACATTTCTAAGACCAACAGACTTATACCTCCAAATGCCTTTAAATTCTGAAAAAGAATTACTCATAGTGGATGACAAAAGAGAGAGCGACATCAAAAATTACCTCGGTTTTCCCTAACAAAAATATTGCAAACCCAAATGTGCTATAATGTGCTGAAAAAGTACAACGAAGCTGTAATATTCAACAACTTAAGCTAAGGCAAGGCCTGTCATAAGATTGTTGACATTATTTTCACCTGATCCCACTGAAAGCACTGCACAGATAATCCTTCTCGAGACAGCATGACTTCTGAACCTAGTCAGCAGGAAGTACCTGAAATGCACATTTCAAAAAGTCTCAATGCATGCCCAAGTGGGGAGGGAGGAATTTCTTTAATTATTCTTATTTTTAGTTTTCTAAATCCGAAGCCAAACGTACTGAATGGTCTGGGATCAAAAGATACAGAAGTGAGGAAGGACGCGTGGTGGATTAAAAATAATGAAAAAAATCTGAGTATGTAGAACAGTTTCTCTTCCTTAAAATACTTGGAAAATACTATGAAAAGGCTTCAGAGTTCCTATTACACACTCATTATATCCACCATATGTAGGTTTGATTGAATTGACTTCTGAAAGCCCCCCTGAGCTCAATGATAGCTTTATTATTAATTTGCTAATTTATATATTGTTTGTTGTTGTGGCAGCCAGCTCCTTTAATTAAGAAAACTAAAATACAAAGCAAGGTAGGTGGGCATCCTTTCAGATGGTAATCTGTTTCCTGAAGCCCTGATTCAGTGGCAATCTGCCCAGGATAGAACTGAATTACAACTCCCAGCACCCCTCTCATTTCCAACGAGTTGTTTTAATTTTAAAGCAAGGGTTTGAAGACACAAAGGATATTTCAGATAACACACAATTCAAGAGCTATCCCCAAAGGGTATTTTTCATATTCATTTCAGGAAGACGCCTGTAGGGTTGCTCATGTAATTGATTCCCACATAATTCAAGAGAAGTTGAACCATTCACTGTACTACTGGGTAAAATACCACATCCATCACAGCTGAGTCTGGCAGTGCTGCCCACAGCTAAGGCAGCCTGACACTCACCCGTCGCTGGACACTTTTCTTTATTTGCTATTTCCAGTTTTACCAGCCACCATCCCGAGCCAGATCCCCAAAACAAGGAGACTCTAAACGATACTGGATTTTGTCTTTCCTTCTGTCCATTCCACAGTGAGTGTGTACCAGGCATTAAGACTCCTTATTCATTTGAAAGTTTGTGGCATTTTGCTACAGCAGGAGCTATTTCTCCCTTCCTTGTTGCCAATTATTCTGCTTTTCAATCTCCCACATCACTCTTACTCTCCAGTCTGTACGTGAGTTTTGTTCAGACTGCTTAAAGCAAGTGGAAGGTATGGTAGAAATGGAGGAGTGTTCACATCACAATGTTTGCAGCACAGGAGCCAACCCGACTTAATGATCTTGTTATGTTTCTTATTTCCACCTTGTACACACCACTTACTGTACTGCTACAGTAAGTAGCTACTGAAGGGTAAGAGAGAGAGTTTTATCTGTCTTCTGAAGCATATCAATATAGAAGAGGCAAACAGATGAAAAAAGGACTTTCCCTGAACTCCCTCAGAAGAAGAAATTTGTATCAACTATGCAACTTACCTTTGTCATCTTGGCAACTCTAAAAAACCTGATTTTAATTGCAATTCCTGACTGTGATTCCATGAAGAGCTCCTCTTCACAGCCAAGAGCTCAGAATCAGGTACAAGGTACTCACCCTCACAATTTACCTTCCCAAGCAGAAGAGAGGAGACATGCGAGTAATTTAATTTCATTCAGAAGATTCATTTATGAAAGAAGAAAGGGTGCTGCAGCACCCAAAGCTGCCTTCAAAAAAAGAAGGCTACAGCGAGCATAAGCCAGGAAAGAAGAAATAGGAGAATGCACAGGACTGAATGTTCAGGCTGGTGATCAAACAATACAGGCTAAACAAATTACCAGACATCTGAGCTACAGAAACAGCCTGCATGCAGGTAGGAGCCACTGCAGTAGGCTAATGTGAACTACTTTAGCATGTATTGAGAGGTTGAAGCTAAACCATAATATATTTGAATTATCGTGGGACCACTACTATTTAGTATCTTCATCAACGACATAGAGGGATTGAGCGTATCCACAACAAGTCTGCGGATGACACCAAGCTGAGTGGGCCAGTTGATTCTCTTGAGGGACAGGATACCATCCAGAGGCACCCGGACAGGCTTGAGGAGTGGACCCATTGAAACCTCATCAAGTTAAACAAGGTCAAGTGCAAGGTCCAGCACCTGGGTTGGGGCAACCCGTCCCTGTATCAAAACAGACTGAGGGACGAGGGGTTTGAGAGCAACCCGGCCGAGAAGGACCTGGGGGTACTCGTGGATGAGAACCTGGACAAGAGCCATCAACGTGCGCTCGCTGCCCAGAAAGACAACTGTGTCCTGGGCTGCATCAAAACAAGTGTAGCAAACAGGTCAACAGGGGATTCTGCACCTCTGCTCTGCTCTGCTGAGACCCAACCTGGAGTACCATGTCCAGCTCTGGAGCCCCCAGCACAGGAAAGACATGGACCTGTTGGAGCAGGTCCAGAGGAGGACCAGAAAAATGATCAGAAGGTTGGAACACGTCCCCTGTAGGGACAGGCTGAGAGAGTTGGGGTTGTTCTGGGGAGACATTATTGCAGCCTTTCAGTACTTCAAGGGGACTTGTAAGAAAGATGGAGAAAGACTTTTTACTGGGCCTTGCAGAGAGGGGACAAAGTGCAGTGTTTTTAAACTCAAAGAGGGGAGATTTATATTGTCTATAAGAAACTTTTTTTTACAAAGAGGAAGGTGAAACACTGGCACAGGTTTCCCAGAGAAGTTGTGGATGCCCCGTCCCCAGAAACATTCAAGGTCAGGTTGGTCTGGGCTTTGAGCAGCCTAATCCAGTGAAAGATGTCCGGACTAGATGATCTTTAAAGGTCCCTTCTAAACTCAAGATACTCTCTGATTCTACGACCATGAATACAATTATTGTATCTCATTTGACATGAGGAGATTTTATCTGTTAACTTTTTTGTGTGCCTCAAGAGTAATTGTAGCTTCACCATTTAGTTGTATAGGAACTAATCACAGGTGATGATCCTCTCAGATTCTGGAAAACAATCCCAGCAATCAGTGTAAATACTTGGATAAATTACCATAACAGTAACTCCTGGCTGTCCATGGGCCATGTCCCTTGTTAATTCTGTTCAATACTAGTGGAATTCTGTAATAATTTACAGCAAGATAAAAGGATCAGCATGTGCAAACTGAGCCACAGAATGGAAGTAATACATTTGTTTCCTAATCTTCTTCATTTCATAAGAAGTGAAATGAGTTTTATTTCTTATAGAACCTTATAAAGCTATCAAATTGTTACACACAGCTAAGAATGATCATTCTTGCCTTAACTTTAGCAGGTGATTTGTTTAAAAATAAAACTGTTGTCCTAAAGCTTCAATTTTGGCCATCAATCAAAATCCAGATACTGAACATATGATTCTATAAGGGAAAATATTCATACTTCACTATTAAGTATGTATATAAAATATTTTCTTAGTATTTAATACTGGTAAAAGGCAGCAATTGAATAGGGACTTAGATAATAGTTGTGAGTTAATATATTTATTATATGTAGTAGAAAATAACGTATACGGTCTATAGAGTAGCTTAATTTTAAAGGAACTTCGCTATATTACAAGTATATAAGCTATAAAATTACATGTATTTAGTCAGAGGCCTTAAACAGCCAGAGAATGATGATGATGGATCATAGGAAATTTCTTTGGATATATGTCTGTGTACACAGACTAGCTGTCCTCTCAATTTGATTGCAAATTAACTTATCTTTGAGTACAAAACACAAGAGTACAGACATACCTGTAAACATAATAATTTTAAATTTTTTAAGGCCAGTTTATGCTTTTTTTTTACATGCAATTCTGAAAAGGACGGGAAGATAAATTTCCAGAAAAAGGGTCTGATGTTAAACAGTGAGTGGTTTAAGGCAACAATATTCTTGAGCACCAGACTGAGCATCAAATCCAACTGAGTTCACATAGTGCAGGGAGTAACAGCACCCACCCGGAAACCTTAGCAAATCAACGTGTATTAACGACAGCAGTTACACGACAGCATTCGCACTGACCTGCAGTGAAACGTTCTTCCAGGTCCATCAACGCACACGCCTCCGTTGGAACAGAGAACTGGGTTCAGGGTGGGCTCGCTGCAAACATCAACGTCAACTTCACAGAGCCTGCCGGTGAACCCGCTCGGGCAGCTACAAACGAAGGCGCTCACCTGGTCCTGACAAGAGCCACCATTAAGGCAGGGAGCAGACTCACACTCCTGGGGAGAGAAATAACAATGCATTGATTACACAGCTTTAAAACACACCACTTACTCAGTCACAGCAACAGCGAGTGCAAGAGGCTGAATCTGGAGATCGGAAAGAGAGCCTGGCACTTCTTTTATTGTATGATACGTCTCTGATTTGGGGCAATTTTTCTTTATGCAGAGATCCTTTGATTACAACTCATGCTCTTGAAACTATGCTTGTTCCTACCAATTAATCTTGGAGAAATGCAAATATATTTTTATATAAGCAGTCTTAGAGCCATATAAGTATGTGCTTACCACTCAGGATTCCTTTGTGAAATTTTAAATCGCAGAATCACAGAATCTCTGTGGTTGGAAGGGACCTCTGAGATCTTTGAGTCCAACAACATTAAAAAAAAAAAACAAAACAAAAAAAAACACCCCCCACACACAAACAACCAAACACAAATCAAACAACAAACAAAAAAAGCACCCACCAACCAAACCCCACACCAACAACACCACACACAACACCCCACCACATCCCAACAATCTCAGGCACTAGAGCATGCCCTGAAGTTCCACATCTACACATTTCTGAAATCCCTCCAGGGCTGGTGACTCCACCACCTCCCTGGGCAGGCTGTTCCAGTGCCTGACCACCCTCTCAGGAAAGTCATTCTTCCCAAGATCTAATCTAACCCTCCCCTGCCCCAACTTCACACCATTTCCTCTGCTCCTGTCATTATTCCCTTGGGAGAAGAGGCCAACCCCCACCTCTCTCCAGCCTCCTTTCAGGTAGTTGTAGAGGGCAATGAGGTCTCCCCTCAGCCTCCTCTTCTCCAAACTAAACATGCCCAGTTCCCTCAGCCTCTCCTCTATGGCTCCAAAAGCATGTTTTGGAGCCATAGTTTATACGATGACTCCTTCTAAGTTTTCACAGTAGGGCCTACTGCAGTGAAAAAAGTCACATTAGCAGGAGAATTCTGGGCAGAATAAAATATTACTTGTATTAACCAACGCACACAAGCCTTTTATCAAACATTTGCTGATAAATGCTTTCTTATTAGCAGTTAATGCATAATATTGCAAATAGGAACGTGTAGAAATGTTTATGTGTTCACATAATAACAATTCACTCTGATAAAGCTAATGTGGAAGTCATCAATTTCAAACCGTGCAAAGTAGCAGCAAATTAATGTTTCTCCAGAACTACAGGAGAATTTAGTTAGTGAAACTGCCAGTGCAAAAATGTGGGTTTGCCCTTGAGCACAGAGACCTAGTTTTTGCCTATATCCCAAAAGAGTTTTACTTTGCTGCTGCCACCCCAACAGTCTAGCTAAATCCAGTATTTTAAATTTATTCTCACACTGCTGTAACTTTAGAAGGTTTAATTCTTTAAGGATATCCAAGGGCACTCAGATTTCCTGCAGGTACTACAGTGGCTTTGACAGAATGTAAATTCAGATATCTATGGGGAATTACGAGAAAACAACTTATTTTCCTATAAGCTCTCCAGCTGGGCGTCTATAGGATGATTTATATGTGAGCATTACATAAACTAATTGAATTATACATCCCACAGGAAGATGGGGATAGTTCTGCAGGCTGCCAAAAATCCTGTATCTAGGTTCTAGAAGTAGTCTTTTGCTGTATTAATTACATTTGTTGTTGGCAAACATAAGTCTTCCTTGTTTTGTTTATTAAAAAATCTCAATTCACAGTTCCAAATTTCTGGCTTTTTTTTTTCTATTCCAGTAACTTCTCTTGTCTACTCTTCTTAATTTGCATTCACTTGCATTCCTCTCTGCTACTTCTCTTTTTACAGCTTAGCGTATTAGCAGAGTAAATTAAAAAACTATCATTTAATGAATTGAATTTTTTACCTAATTATAATTCCAAAGTTAAAATTCATAAAATATCAAAATCATCAACGTAACTAAGGACTTCAGTGCTCAGACAAACGTTCACAGCTTTGGCTCAATACGCCATCACAGTCATACTAAACTGCCAACAGTGTAAAACCTTTTCATTTTCCTCTGTGGAATGTACTGTTCTTGTAAAATTTTACAAAACTGCTCACCATAATTAGTTTTTACAGTAATATAAAAAGCAGACAGCTTGCAGGAAAGAAATCACACCTATCACTTTCCAGTTTATTTTAATGCATTGCAATTAAAAGTCCACCATTAGAGAAGGACTGGTCCCCACTGTTCTTAAGCAAGAACATTGTCTCAGTGAACAGAACCCTGATTCCCTGAAGACAAGCTTACCTCACCAACGATGCTATTTCACTTCTGTCTTCCTTTTTATAATGGGAGGTTGAATCTTAACTACCAGCCCTAAGCAGAGTTTTCCCAAATCAAAGCGACGTTGCAGGGACTCACAGCCCTAGAATCATTCCCTCTCTTCTCCAGCACAGCACAAGAAACACTTTCCTGGGTACCTCAGGTGCTCAGTTCTCAACCTAGTAAGACATCCTTTATCCTTTTCTACCCTAGAAGTGATCAGATCCTGCAAAAGGAAAACTGCTTTTGAGTAACTAAGAAACTGGAAAATTACCCAAATGATATTCACAAAGATGGGTCATTTTAGTTTCTCCTGAACAAAAATGTGTTGACCTATAAAAGCGTCACAATTGCTCACTTATTTATGCTTAATTTTGTACCTTCTTGTTTTCAATGGGTCTTTTTAACCTTTACTAAATTTGAAATGCTCTTTTCATCTGGAATTCAAAAATGCAAAATTTTTAAGCTTCAAAGATAAAGTCTTACTTTTACAGTAATCCTTCCAAAATTTCACAAATAACCTGTTGAGTAAAACAAATATCGAAACAAATATCACTACCACTCCCTGAAATCAGTGAGAGCAGCTTGGTCCCTCAATAATTTACAATATTTGGTAGGCAGAGGTACAGAAAATAAACACCAAGTTTAAATGCTGACCAATAACTCATGCTAATAGACTGGATGCTGTTGATCTGCAGATAAATATGGGTGACTGCTATTTTTTGACATTAGAATCAAAGGTTTGCCAGTATTAGAAATGAAACCTATTTTGAAATATGCCACCGATCATGAGACTGGTTTCTGTTCTGTTTTCCTCTTTCCTCCCCTCAGTCCTATTTCTGAGGGAAAGGAGGAATCTAGAGCACTGTGAGCAAGAGGGAAGCTCTGCTACAATCACTATACACTCATCATATTCCTAAAGTTGGCACCTGTACGGGAACCAAAAACCTGCAGATTATGTTCCAGAACATGAAACGCACACTCATCTTGCTCAGGAATCCAGGCCTGAAGCCCCAAATTAATTTGATTTTCACTTTCAAAGGGGAATAAACTTCTTCAGGAAATTCCAGTGGTTTCAGATTACGAGAGTTTCAGGTGCCATTCTGGTTTATGATGTTCTTAATTCCTTCTTCTATCCCCTGCTATTTCCTCACCCCAAATCATGATGCATTGTCCTTTTAGTCGTGTCACAGTAA
>JAHREE010000204.1:0-11936 GCA_033628505.1 Tringa tobata
TAAGATTTAGTTTTTATCTCTCATCACCCTGCTCTGATTTGACTGCTAATAAATTACATTAATTTTTCCCAAGTGGAGTCAGTTTTGCCCATGATGGTAATTGCTGAGTGATCTCCTTGTACTCATCTCGACCCACGAGCCTCTAGTTCTATTTTTTCTCCCCTGTCCAGCTGAGGATCGGCAGCAACACAGCAGCTTTGGTGGGCACCTGGCGTCCAGCCAGGGTCAACCCACGACAGCTGGTCTGACACTAGTTGCCCTTCATAAATCAATTACCTTATTTTTTTCTTTTTTTTTTTCCCCTCAATTATGAAACATTCCTCATTAAGGAAGTAAGTGATTTTATTTTCACTGTAGTAAGAGACATTTGGCCAGCCCTACGCACAACAGTGTGAAATCTTGGATTTACACGCATGTAGAAACAATTCAATGGTTCAGTCAGACCAACAGATTAAAATAATAGACTAAGAGAAGTGTGAGGAGTCCTTCTCTGAGGAGACGGATCTGGGGGTCCTGGTGGAGAGTAAACTATCCATGAGCACCATCAATGTGCCCTTATGGCCAAGAGGGCCAATGGAATCCTGGGCTGCATATGGAAAAGTGTGGCCAGTAGATCGAGGGAGGTCATTCTCCCCCTCTGCTCTGCACTGGGGAGGCCACAACTGGAATCCTGCGTCCAGCTCTGGGCTCCCCAGTTCAAGAGAGACAGGGAACTGCTGGAGAGAGTCCAGCGTAGGGCAACAGAGATAATGGAGGGATTGGAGCATCTCCCTGATGAGGAAAGGCTGAGAGAGCTGGGGCTCTTCAGCCTGGAGAAGAGAAGGCTGAGGGGAGACCTTATTGATGCTTATAAGTATCTAAAGGGTGGTTTGAGGGAGGATGGAGCCGGACTCTTCTCAGTGGTTCCCAGTGACAGGACGCAGGGCAACTGGCACAAGCTGGAACATGGGAAGTTCCACTCCAATCTGAGGAAGAACTTCTTTGGGGTGAGGGTGGCAGAGCCCTGGAAGAGGCTGCCCAGGGAAGGTGTGGAGTCCCCTTCTCTGGAGATCTTCAAGCCCTGCCTGGAAGGAGTCCTGAGTGATGTGCTCTGGGCAACCCTGCTTTGGCAGGGGAGTTGGAGTGGGTGATCTCTAGAGGTCCCTTCCAACTCTGACAATTCCGTGATTCTGTGAGATTGGTTGAAAGGCTTTTACTGCTGTTACTGCAAAAGAAAGAGGTGCAGTCCTCCGTAACTGAGGAAAAGGAGGGAAACTTTCTGCATTCACTATATAAGAGTAAAAACAGAATAAAACTAAATGATATAAAGAGTAATATAGTTTGCCAAAGAAAGCTAGTAAACAGTAAGTGGAAAAAAATACTGGAATACCAGCCTCTGGCTGTGCTTATGATAAGGCAAGATTTACCCAGAGTAATTTGCAAATTCTTCTAAAAAAGTTAAATAATTCATTCAAAGTATTGTAGAAAGTTGAGATGTTGTCCCTCATTATTTTTATAATATCAGATGGAACATATAGTCTGTATAACACAAAATACTATTTTTGGGTATTTGCATTAAAAATAATAAAGTAATAGTAGCTTAACGGTAGCTCTGACTCCAGTTTGTGCTTATAGCATTCTCTATGTCAAAATATAATGCAAACCCCGTCACTTCAGTGTATCCAGATATCCATGCAGCACACTGTTACAGGTGCTACTTCAGAGCTTTGCTTCTGGAAGCTATTATTTCTGTGCACTTACCACACAGTAAATTAAAAAATATGAACTGTACGTAAAGTGTCGTGGTTTAAGCCTGACTGCTAACCAGGACCATGCAGCCCTTCACTCATTCCCCCTGTCCCTCCTGGGGGGTAATGGAGGAGAGTCAGAAAAAAAAAGAAAACCTCGTTGCCTGAGATAAAGGCTGTTTAATAGAACAGTAATGGAAGAGAAGGTAATAATGACAATAATGATAAAAGAATATACAAAATGCGTGCTGCAATACAGTTGCTCAACACCTGATGACCAGTTCCTGAGCCCTTCCCAAGCAGCGATCGCTGATTCCTGCCCCTCCAGCCAACCCCCATTTATATACTGAGCACGATGTCTCTGGTATGGAACATCCCTTTGGCCAGCTTGTCCTGTCTACACTCCCTCTCAGCTCCCCCTCATGGGAAACTGAAAAAGTCCTTGACTTTATATAAGCCTTACCTAGCAACAACTAAACCAATGTGTGTTATCAACATTATTCTCATACTAAATGCAAAACACAGCAGCTACCAGGAAGAACATTAACTCTATCCCAGCTGAAACCAGAACATAAAGTTGTATTTGTATAACAGCGCTTTCATTGCAATCCCGTCTTCTCCTTATGGTTAAGTCTCTATCACTACTTGATTTAAAACACAATTATTCCTCTTTCAATCAAATTTAATGTTATGGAAGTAAGCTCTCCAATACCATAACAGAAGATACTGTCAATTTGAACCTCAAGAAGCAATGATCACTTGTTTAGTTTCTGGTTTTGAAGTGGCAGAAAAAAGGGGACTCATAAGAAGTTGAAATTCAGCAATTCAGGTCTTTTAGGAATTTACATTTTGGGTTGTAGGGAAGGTTTATGTGAAGGACGGAGAGAGAATACTAGTAAAAGTATATTTTTTTACAGAAAAAATATTCAGAGTCGACAGACAGGAGGTCTGTTCCACAGATTGTATTTCCAGAGCATAACCCACAAATAGGCTAGTTCATTACATAAATTGTGAAAGAAGGATTAACTGGAAGGAATTCTGGCATTGAGAACTGAGGTACAAATTAGTATTTAACTGTTAACGGTTTATGTTACCCAAAAAGTAACTCATCAAGTCTTTGGACTGACCTGAGATAATTTTCTAAATTTGTCATCCACCCTTAATTTCCATTGAAAACAGGAACTTCATGTACTTTCTGCTAAACAGGGAGAAGGAAATGAACCACCTCCAAACCCTATAATTTATTTTAGAACATCCAGAGATGCTCAAGGTATGATGAAATAACTGAGCTTCACGAGGCTCTTCCTCCCAGCTGATGACAGCAGGTGGTCCTACACTTGAAATGAGAATAAAGACAAGATAGGCCTGCATCAATGGAAAATTTCCAGATTTCTGTTGGAGTGGGAATTCTCAAAGGTCTCAATAAAGCAAACAAGCTCTGCCACTGAAATTGGTCTGAAGCAGTACCTCAGTTTAAGTAAAGGTCAGAACACATACCACGAATGGCACTCAGTACATAACAAGCAAAAAGCTCTTAACAGTTCCCAGGTCACATAAATTCAAGATGAGTGGTACAGGACTTAAACTTACGCATTGCCTTTCCCGAGAGAATCCACGTGCTGAAATTGGGAATGTGCTGTTTGACAAATCAGTTTCAGATTACCAATTACACATCCCAGAAAAGAGCTATACAGCAGCTGGAGTTCACTTAAGAAACTAGAAACCGCATCAGTACTTCTGCAAAATACTACTGCTAATACAACTCACTATGCTGCCCTGAAGATTGGACTTGCCGTCCCTGACATATTTAATCTTTCACCTATATTTAGTTAAAAAAATGAACACTGCCTTCATAGTCCTTCAATAAAAGTGGTTTTTTTTTTAAGAAGATCTAGTGAAATAACTCCCTCTCCTGCCTTGTACTACAGAGCTAGCGGATACAGCAGTATGCAGACTGAAAACTTGGTCATTATAGGGTTTACCCGTTATGTTCTAATAAGTCCACTTGAGTCAAAGACATTGGGATGCACAAAATTAACTATTGATTTACTGACTGAGGATAATGTCCTTAACAATGATCCATGGAACTACACGTTGCTTAGATAAAGTGATTATGATGTCTTATGCCTTACTCATCTAATTGAAAGTTGAAGTCAGCAGGCAAGCATCAACATTCCATTTATTTCTTTTATTTCTTACATTATTTTTAAATGCTTTAATTTGATTTTCTGAAAGAAATTGCAGACTGTCATAGTTTAACCCCAACTGGCAGCTAGAACCGCGCAGCCGCTTGCTCACTCCCCTCAGTTTGGATGGGGGAGAGAATTGGAAAAGTGAGAAGAAGACTCATGGATTGAGATAAAGACAGCTGAGCAGGCAGAGCAAAAGCCACGCACGCAAGCAAAGGAAAACAAGGAATTCATTCGCTGCTTCCCATCAGCAGCGACTGCTCAGCCATCTCCAGGAAAGCAGGGCTCCATCACACATGATGGTTACTTGGGAAGACAAATGCCATCACTCTGAATGTCCCCCCTTCCTTCTTCTGCCCCCAGCTTTATATTCCGGGCATGACGTCACATGGTATGGAAAATCCCTTTGGTCAGCTGGGGAAAGCTATCCTGGCTGTATCTGCTCCAAACTTCTTGTGCCCTCCCAGCCTGCTCGCTGGCAGGGTGGTGTGAGGAGCAGAAAGGGCCTTGACAGCTTAGCAACAACTAAAACCCCAGAGCAGTATCAAAAGTATTTCTAATCACAGAATCACATGGGGTTGGAAGGGACCTCTGGAGATCATCTAGTCCAACTCCCTGGCCAAAGCAGGTCACCCCAGAGCAGGTCCCACAGGAACGTGTCCAGGTGGGGTTTGAATGTCTCCAGAGAAGGAGACTCCACCACCTCCCTGGGCAGCCTCTTCCAGGGCTCTGCCACCCTCAAAGGAAAGAAGTTCCTCCTCATGTTTAGGTGAAACTTCTGATGTTCAAGTTTGTGCCCATTTCCTCTTGTCCTGTCCCTGGGCACCAGTGAAAAAAGACTGACCCCATCCTCCTGACACCCTCCCTTTAAGTATTTCTAAGCATTGATCAGATTCCCCCCACAGTCTTCTCTTCTCCAGACTAAAAAGACCCAAGTCCCTCAGCCTCTCCTCCTAAGAGAGATGCTCCAGGCCCCTCATCATCTTTTGACCCTAATCCCAAATCCAAAACACAGCACTATACCAGCTGCTAGGAAAAACGTTAACTCTATCCACAACACAGACATATATGGAAATTCTTAGCTTTAAAATACCACAGGAGTGAAAGCCTTCATAAACTGAATTTGAAATACTCTACAGACCTGAATAAAACTGTTACAAAGTGGAGTAAAGGGAGATGAGGAGGACGTCAAAGATGGGCTTTCCAATGAGACTTGTGAACAGATGGCAAATCCATGTGATGAAGATACAGAAATCAGCTGGTCCCAGATGGAGTGCCGTAATTTCTGCCAGCAGCAAGGAGGCCGCACGGAGAAAATCAGTGACAGCAGGGAAAGTGGAGAACTTCATGACATAAGGAAGAGGATGGAGAATTGTGGCCTGTTTGTGGAAAGCACAAACCCAGATTTTATATTTTCATGAGCTAGAAACTAACATTTTGTTTAAGGTGGGATAGGAAGTGTTTGTAACCTTCGAAAGCATTAAAGAGACTTGGGACTACAGAGACTTCATTGACTCATAAGGAAGAGAATTCTACCCAAGATAACCCAGCTGCAGAGAAGTGGACACAGCAAATTGTCTGTATTTAGTAGATTTACAGAGCAGAAGGTCACAGAAGGCTATGGGTCCACAAAGAAATTACTCCGAAATAAGGTAAATTGTGAAATTTATAGGTCATCAATCAGTCTTTGAAAACTGCCCACATGTATATCTTTACCACACAGCAACACGAATTATGATTAAATGTATTTTTCAGTAAAAGGATGACGAACAAATCCATTTACTGCAAGATAAGTCAGGACAATCACTGGAAAGGAGCTCTCAGACTGTAATGTCACACCCCAGATTTTATTACAATATGTCACTGTCTCTAAAGTTGTACCAGATGATTCTGGGTAGGAATTTTTAAGCCTCATCTACACCCTGTTCTAAGAACAGCATCGCTCATTTTCTCATAATGTATTTTTGTGACATTTGTCATCCAAAGAAGCTAAGTATCTTGCAAATACTTGCTTCTTAATTTAAAACACAACTCCTATTGGCTTCAGTTTAAGGTGTTCAGCAGTTCTTAAAATCCCACCTTAAGCTGAAAATTCAGGAAGAATGAGGAGGAATTAATTTCTACCTATAAAAAGATACTTGCTAGGCAAAACCAACTTCAGCTAAAGTCTGTTTTATTTCAACTTCTTTAGGATGACACTCAACTGAAACTATAAAGCTCACTCTTCCTTTTCTGGTTTCCTTCTTTATTCTAAGTACAAGTGAACAGAGGTTCCCATCTGCCAGTGTCACCTGCTGTCTAGGGAGGATTGCTGCTTTCCAAGGGCTTGGATTTGGGACATTGTGGTGAGGCTACCAAGGCTTGCCCAGTCTCTTGCTGCTTTTCCATATAGGTACCAGTGAAAGGGCCAGTGCAGACCTGCAGCCTACTATAGGTGATGTCTCTAGGACATGGTAAGGGGCATGGGGACCCCAATGGTTTCCTCCCCAGTCCTGCCAGTGAGAGAAAGGGCTTGAGGTGGTGTGACCAAATCCTGTTGGTCAACAACAGGTTACGTAGCTGGTGTTGATAACAGGGTTTCAACTTTTGGGACCATGGGACCTTCTCTTAGGATTGAGGCTAGGAAGAGATGGGATCCAATTGATCAAGTGGAGCAAAAGTATCTTTGACAACAGGTTGGCCAACCAAAATCGAGTGAGGAAATGGTGGACTCGGTTGTCGAGTAAAGGGTGTGGGTGATGTAGACAAGAGAGGCCCCCCTGATGAACAGACAAGGGCTTCTAAGGCCCCACATCAGTCTATGCAAAAAAATAAGGAGGTACCAAGAGGACAGCATTATGAAGGAAACCATCACACCTTTTCTGAGAAATGAGTGCAACTAGGTGCCCATCGGAAGTACCTGTACATTAACCTGTACATGCAGCACTTCAGCAAGTGAAGAAGACAGAGCCAGATCCTTCTCAGTACACAGCGATGCCCAGTCAATGAGGCAAAGGACACAAACTGAAATACCAGAGAGTCTATTTAAATGTAAGGAAAATCTTTTTTACTGTAAAGGTAATTGAACACTGGAACAGGTTGAACAGATGTGAAGTATCCATCCTTGGATGTATCAAAAACCCAACTGGACGAGATCCTGAGCAGCCTGTTCTAGTTGACCCTGCTGTGAGCATAGGGGACGGATTAGACAATCTCCTGAGGTTCCTTCCAATGTCTACTGTTTTATGATTCTGTAATAAAGGAGCCTGATTCCTGCACCTGGTGCGACCACTTACAGTTTAATATATACCTTTCACTACAGCAACATAAATTTATATGGGAATGGTGTAGAGGTACAGAAAAAGCAAACAGCGCCCTAGAATTACACTGCAGATATATTATACACTAAGAATTGATCAGAAGGTGGTTCACACCTGCAGTAACCACTTAGGTGGAGAAAATGGTATTGACAGAAAGTGACACTAAAATATCCCCATACGAAAATGCAGCGGTAGTTTATTTGACAACCACTTCACTTGAGTGTAAATGAGTATACATGTCTAGGAAGCTCAGGTTCTTCTGATCCAATCTTAAGAGTAGAAGCCATTTAAGATTGACTTACACCAGGGTAGGATCAGACTTTTACTTACTAATGACAGATTACAGATGACTTTAGATCACATTCCTATGCTTTTCTTACTTAAACAAAAATTACTCTGTAAATGGACCTTCCTAAATTTAGTTATATAGGTACTTTACTGAAAGACTGTAGTAGTCACTGTGGTATTGACCCACATAACAAGGGGACTTTCCACGTAAATACAGCAATTGTTAATCTGAGTACAACACTTTCCAAGAAAGGAAAAATTCTCTTTTTCGCTCATGTTTCACAGCGCCCAAGCAACACACAGAGCAACAGAAAAAGAGTGAAACAACAGGAGCTGAGGCCTGGCTGCAAACAACATACGTGTTTTGGGACAGGGGCTTGCTGTTTTGTACCAGTTCTAGCATAGTGAGCGCAGCCATGTGGAGTACACACTCATTAGTGGCTGGAGAGCAGGTGTGCTCCTGAAGCACATCCTCTGGTTCAATTTCTTTCAAAAGTAAACTGAGACCATTGTGTGATACGAGGCAAAGCACAGTTAAGTGAAGATAATTAATTTCAAAAGCATAGTCCTGATCTAAACTAAAACATTAATGAGTCTGAAACTCACGGATGCTAAGAAACATATGAACACATGGTTGGTTTTAAGTTATTTGGTCCAATAGATTAATAAAGGACAAGTCTTCTGAAACAGCAGTTTGTGATCTCAGTATGGACAACAGCTTGGAAATCTCTGGCTTTAAGTCTGTCCCTCATTAGTCAGCTGAGATACTCAAATTACATGTAAGTGTACTGATTGCCTATAAATGTTCTCCATATGTTTGTCTGGTTTTGTGCCCACTAG
Organism: Tringa tobata; assembly: GCA_033628505.1. Classification (NCBI taxonomy): domain Eukaryota; kingdom Metazoa; phylum Chordata; class Aves; order Charadriiformes; family Scolopacidae; genus Tringa; species Tringa tobata. Next base: position 8,344 of record JAHREE010000204.1, read on the forward strand.
AAAATCAGTGGTCCATTTAACAGAGCCAGACAAAACGTGCCAAGTGATTGAAATAATTTAACTCTTACTGGCCCATAACTGCATCTCATACCAGATCACATATGGCAAAAATGAATGAAACTCAGTATTCACGCTTCAAAATAAATCTACTTATTGTCCCAAGCCCTAAAAGACATCACAGCAGGGCGACTAAATTTAGATAGTTTTCAGTGGCAATCTGCCTCTTGGCAGAGATAAATTACGGAACTGAATTGAACCATGAAGGAACCAGCTAGTTGTTAGCACTGCACGGGCAGATAACAAAGAAAGTGGATCTTCTTTTAAAGGTGAATGACTAGATGCTTTAGGCAGCTTTGCTGTGTGACAAGCTTGACTTATATCTCGGTACACAATTTAGTTGTTTTGCAATGATTATATTCCTGGTAATGCAGACAATAATTCAAAAGAAAACCCGTCACAGTTGAAAGCAGATAAATGATTCCCCAAATAGCTGAAGGTTTAACTTAAATTATTTAATGTAATAGAATTTTTTACATTAGCTTATGTTCAAGATTTAACTAAAAACTTTGTGTTATCCTAGAGCTGCATTTTTATATGGTATTAGACATGCTATTTTGGTAAAATTTTTTTCAGTCCAATAACAGAAAAAAGTCTGAAGTTCATCGTTCTTTATAGTCTACTAATGAAAAATAATTTTATAACTGCATAGTCATTTGTCTGTTTAGCTGTTACATGATGGCAGTTTGAATTCTTACATGATACTATGGATTGTACAGCAAATATACAGTTTCACCATCCACAAGGAGAATTCTAGGTATATGAATATTTTGCAACCATGCATCATTATCTGTCCTTATATTTTACCTGTTTTTTCAGCATCTGGAAGCATATATTGTGGAAGGTAACACGGCTTTTCCTGATTTTATTAATAGCTGTGACACTTGATATGAGAACATCCAAGGATTCCCTGTTGTTTAGAGAGAAAAACCATGCTCAAATTGTACTGTTTCTTCAATTGGCAAATACTGAACTTTTACAGAAAATATTTACAAGAGAATTGATTTGAACTCTGAGCACCACACGTTTTTCCTCACAGCTATTTGTTCTAGTTGACATAACAGAACAGGAAAATGAGATGTATTGTTGAATTGTCATATACAAGGGTCATGAGAAGCCACACGAAAAAAACTTCTTCAAAAATATCTGTAGTTAAAACTGGGAGTCTTAAGACTTAGCAACCACAAGGATAATTAGTCAAGACCAATGTTTTTGTTGGCAAAAGCAATTTTGTTTCAGTCATTAGTGTTCTAGTTTATACTCACAGATGTTAAAAGACATCCTGCTTTTTTTTTTCACAATTACTAATATTAAAAAAGTGTTGGGTTTGTCTTGCTGGTACAGCAGCAAGATGACGTGTCCATCTCGTGGTAGCTAAGCAGTGTCTGATCCCGAGGATGTCCAGCTGTGTCTTTAAAACTAAATGTAGTCTTTAAAATGTAGTCTTTAAAACGGGGTAAGTGGATTCTAAGAGCCTAATAGAAAAGATCACTGGTGTTTTTGAGCTGCACCTGGGCACTGTTTTGGACTAGCACTACTTGGCTTGGGCCAAAGTCAGGCCAGGAACTGCTCTGAGAATGCAGCAGTGTCAGACAACGCAGTTTCCTTGCCTGTGGCCATGTTCTGGCACTGTTTGTTTTCCTGGCATAAGTTTAGCTGCTGGTCTGGATATTCAGAATTTTTTGTATTTCTTTGAAGTTGGCTGCATTACTGCTGGTGCTTGATATCACTTCTAACTTAAAGTACTGTAAAGGATAGATAACACAGTTGTTTTTTTTTAAAGCCCTTGATGATACTCATTAGGTTACCTTCTCTTTGAGTATTTGCAAATCCATTTGAAAACATTAGTTCTTGAAAAAAATTGATTGTGCAACAATATAAAAAATATTTTTGTATAGAAAAAAACACAGAGAGTAATAAAAAAAAAACACAGAGAGGAAATATTTTTGTACCAAGTTAGAAATCTGTAATAATGAGAAGAATACAAACCATAACTACTAATTAAAAATTTATTTTAAAAAAATCTTTTATCTGGTGCTATTCATTTTTGAACCTTGATGTGAAAACTTACTGCCCAAACTGAAGGGTCAACAAGTATGCCAGAACTGAATCTTCTTCTTCCATCATAGAAAAATAAATCACATGCTGACAGGAAAAAAAAAAACCAACAAGGTTTCTCAGATGCATTTTTTTTTTTAAAGAAATCAGAATAAGGAAGATACTGAATCAATAGTTAAGCTTGAATTGTTAAATGTGAGTCATTTGTTACATAATTCCTGTTTCATGCCAGTTAATTCTTGTTCAGCTGATAAACTAGAGAAATTTCCTTTCCTCCCTTCTCACTATTCAGTTTGGCACATGGCACAGCAAAGAAGTGAAATTAGAATATTTTCATGCATACATTTCCCGTGCTCTGTGAACCTCACTCTTAATTCTCACGGTAGCAAAATCTCCAAAGTATGTCTTTGAACATTTATAGACAGATGCATCTATTAGCAGCTAAATTCCCTACTTCTTCTGTATCCTATTATATCATCCCTCCTGATGCTGCAGAGGTTTTCCCCTAACAACATCAAACCTTAACATTAAAGCCCTTGTGTCTCCTTTGCTCTTACGAACTTAGAGGGAAACTTGAAGTGAAAATCTCTGACTCTTCTTGCAAAATAACAGGCAACACAGATATATAGATGAACTGGTGTTTCTAATGATATAGAATAGTTTGGAATGTGGCTGTAATCGTTATGACATTTAAACTTGGAGAATTATCCAAGTGTCTTTCCAAAGTATTCAGCTCTTTCTGTATATCCGCACTGAATCCCACGGATTCACGCTGTTTGCCATTTTGTCAGTATTCATTATTGGTGTTGTTATAAAGGATAAAGCTGGTAGGTGCGTTGTTGCTGTTTTTATAAGGCACCAATGGACTTGTCTGTACTAAACAGGAAATCCACTCACTTCAGTATATTTCCTTCTGCAGTCTGTTGAGCTCATAGTCTTTATCCTTCCTCAGCAGTTGAACCCATCCACTAAGATACCATTTTGTGATCTGTGTAAACTGAAGTCCAGTTCTGCTTTTATACCTGTAGTTTATCCTTTTTCCTGTTTGTTACTTTTTTTTTTTTTGCATTTTCCTTTTTAAATGACTATAAAAAAATACAGATTAGTCATTCCTACAGTATCTTGGTTCACTGGTTGGGACTCATGATGATGATTCATTTTAATGAATCTAACAGTGCCAGTTCTTAGCACCAGAGCTCTGCCTAGAATCTCTACTCCTTGTAACTTTACTATAAAGTATAAATTCCTTTCATTGCAACTTCATTTAAAAAAGTTTGTTGCAAGTGAATATATAGGTGCAGATATTAGTTAGGAAATCAGTGATCTCTGTGGTGGGAATATTTAAAAAGACTGACAAACTATGCAAGTTCCAAACTTCAGAATGGCTCTTTACTGGATTGCTGATACTCATTAACATTACACATTGCCAAAAGTTAATTCTTAATCACTGTTTTTTATTTTATTTAATAAATTTAAAT